>SJYT01060424.1:60-13506 GCA_006410635.1 Cephalophus harveyi
GATCTGAGGGTGAGGCCAGGACCCAGGGGCCTTGAGTCTGTTGGTGAGGAGATGGAGAGAGGTTTGGGATTCAGAGATAGGCTGTGAGTTGAGGTCTGCAGTGATGTTAGCAGGACGAGCGTGGACTTCGGCCCCTGTCCAGGCAGGAGTCCCTCCTCCTGGGGGTTGCAGGGAAATCTCCTCCTCCCCAGAACCCTTCTCTCTCCATGGCACTGGTCATAAGCCTGAGGGGGTACTTCTCCCCGTCCTTCATGCTCCTCTCTTCTTGCCCCTCCCCTCCTAGCCCGACTGCATTCTAATAGGAACCAAGACTCCAGTGTGGAATTTCAGGTCAGCTGAGACTGGCTGTGTGGCCCTTCTTCCCACTGCCCATCCATGTGTGACAGCTTTTCTCCTAGTTCCTACAGATGTTTTTAGGTCCTAGGACCTTGGTGTATTAAAATGATTCAGCACGGGTCATTCTGCCCCAGTGTGAGCGCAATATTGATTACACAGTGGGAGGGACAGAGTCCCCTGGACAGCAAGGAGATCAAACCAGTCAGCCCTAAGGGGAATCGACCCTGAGTACTCATTGGAAGGACTGATGCTGAAGACGAAGCTCAATCACATAGTGGGAAGGACAGAGTCCCTGGGACAGCAAGGAGATCAAGCCAGCCAACCCTAAGGGAAACCAACTCTGAATACTCATGGAGGGACTGATGCTGAAGATGAAGTTCCAACCTTTTGGCCACCTGGACTCATTGGAAAAGACCCTGATGCTGGGAAAGACTGAATCTAGTTCCTACAGATGTTTTTAGGTCCTAGGACCTTGGTGTATTAAAATGATTCAACACGGGTCATTCTGCCCCAGTGTGAGCGCAATATTGATCAAATAGTGGGAGGGACAGAGTCCCCTGGATGGCAAGGAGATCAAACCAGTCAGCCCTAAGGGGAATCAACCCTGAGTACTCATGGAAGGACTGATGCTGAAGATGAAGTTCCAACCTTTTGGCCACCTGGACTCATTGGAAAAGACCCTGATGCTGGGAAAGACTGAAGGTAAAAGGAGAAGAGGGTGGCAGAGGATGAGATGGTCGGATGGCATCACTGATGCGATGGACATGAACTTGGGTGAACTTGGGGAGATGGTGAGGGACAGGAAGGACTGATGTGCTGCAGTCCATGGGGTCACAGAGAGTCGGACACGGCTCAGCAACTGAACAACAACAGCAAGGGAGGGACAGGGAGCCTGGGAATCGAGGCGGAGAGTCAAGGCTGCTGCATTACCCTCAGAACTAGTTACACCACTGGAGACTGCCCACCCGGAAGCCACCAGGAGCCACAACTTCCCACCAGAATGCAGGACGCAAGTCGGAGTCCCGTGATGCACAGAGTACCAGGGCCCCGCCCTGTGCGCCATGGAACAGTCTGGAAGCTGTGAGGAGCTGGCCCACGTCTCCTCAAGGCGCTGCCTCAGGGCCCAGGGGTGTCAGTCACTTGCTGTCCTCACATCCCTCAGCATCCAGAAGGAGCACCCTTTGGGGCATCTCCTCAATGCCTAACCCCAGGGGCCCCGGTCCAAAGCACCAAGACCAGGTGCCAAGTGAGAGCCAGGAGGAAGCCCAGCTCGGCTTGTATGAGGGGTGGAAGCTGGGGTTCAGCACTGAATCCAGAAAGAGCCAGCCCCCAGCCAGGTGCAGACTGGCCCCATCCCACCTTGAGGCCGGCCCCAGGTGGCCCAGTCCCCACACCAGCCCTTCCCCCAGACAATGTGTCCTGAGTGCAGAGCAAAGCCCTTGGATAAAGAAGACATGGCACACATATACAATGGAATATTACTCAGCTATATGAAAGCACAAAATAATGCCATTTGTAACACATGGATGAAACTAGACAATCTCATACTAAGTGAAGGAAGTCAGAAAGAGAAAGACAAATTCCATACGATACCACGTATGTGCGGGAGAGCTAAGTCGATTCACGCATGCTGTCACTGTAGTCGTGTCCGACTCTTTGGCACACTATGGACTGTAGCCTGCTAGGCTCCTCTGTCCATGGGATTCTCCAGGCAAGAATACTGGAGTGGGTTGCTGTGCCCTCTTCCAGGAGATCTTCCTGACCCAGGGATTGAACATATGTTTCCAGCATTGGCAGGCAGGTTCTTTACCACTAGCGGCACCTGGGAAGCTCTGATATCACTTATACATGGAACCTAAAATATGGTACAAATGAACCTAGCTACAAACAGAAACAGACTCACAGACACAGTGATCAGACTTGTTTCCAAAGGTGAGAGGAGGAAGGCAAGGGACGGACTGGGAGTTTGCGGTTAGTAGATACAAACATCTGCATTTAGAATGGATGAACAACAAGGTTCTCCTGTATAGTACAGGGAACTATATCCAATCTCCTGGGATACGCCATAATGGAAAAGAATATGAAAAACAGAATGTAAACCGATGGTTGATTCATATTGATGTTCGGTAGAAACCACTGCAATACCGTAAGGCAATTATCCTTCAATTAAAAATAAACAAATTAAATAAATAAAAACAGAATGTATACATGTGTAAACCTGAGTCACTTTGCTGTACAGTAGAGACTGGCACAGCACTGCAAATCAACTGTTCTTCAAGTAAAAAAAAAAAAAGCCAAGCCATTCCTACAGCGGCACAGAGCTAGCCTCGGCAGGCAGCGTGACCCTCCTCCATGCTCTCTGGCAGCCAGGGGGGAGGGGGCGGGGGGCATGGAGGTTGTGGGTACAAATAGCCAGCCTGACCCTGAGTGTGAGCTGTGCCTCTGGAGGGTCATCTGGAACCTGCCTCCTCTCTTCTGCCAGCGCTCAGGCAGAAAAGGGGGCCCTATCGGTGCTGACTTGGGGGTGACTTATGGAAAACTTGAAAGTAATCTTTGTCAAGGCGGCTTGGGCATGATGACACACGCACACACAGATCTGGGAGCTAAGCCGCATCTTCCCCCTTAGCATCTTCCAGAAAACAGCTCAGAGTCACTGTTTCCTGATCAAAGTAGCCTTCCCATTCTTGAAAAACTTGAAAAGTCAAGTTTATCTCAGCTCCAAGGACAAACCCCTGAGAGACTTCTACCTCCCCTCCCTTTAGAGAAGAAGAAAGGTGGAAACCCAGCTGTGCCCTTAACAGCTGCGGGGAGGGGCCCGCAACAGCGGAGAGACCCAGGGCCGGGAGTCAGGGCACAGTCGGGGAAGCCAGGCTGGCCAGCACTGGCCAGCTGGGCCGGCCCCCACTCTCTGGTGACTGGAGGAGAGGTGGCTGGGGTAACAGAAAATTAACCCAGGAGCAGAGAGGTGCTTGCCAGGAACCCAGGGGAACCTCAGGGCACATGGCTCCCCGCCCAAGCCTTTCACTGTCCCCACCTTAAACATTCAGGTTGTAGACTGGCCTCCCAAGTCTACAGACCCAGCTGGGTCACTGGGGGCCATGCGGTGGTATCACGTGCAGACTCTTGGGCCTGCCCAGGAGCTAGCAGCTCAGAGCCTCCAGGGTGTTTGTAGCAACAAGGCCTTGGCGGGTGTGGGCTCCCCAAGATCTCCGAACTGTCCCTTCACCCTCTGGGGGAGCTGGGGCAGAAGAGGGAACCAGGCCTCACCCAGGGCTGCCAGGTGGGCAGAATGATCCCATTTCCTGTAGGCAAAAGTTTGTCATGGGTGTTGGGGTGAATTCAGGACCTGCTGTCACTGAAAGGAGGCCCATCCTGGAGATGGGAGTTCCCAAGCGAGTGCCTCCCCTCTCTGAGCCTATTTTCCCCCAGCTCTAGAAACTCTAGGCTTCTGGGATTCTACAGCTCTCATCCCCTAGGGGTCTCCAGGCTGCCTTCCCCGTGGAGCCAGAATGCCAACCTCCCATTAGAAAACTGCTTTACTATCCTGCCCCCACCCCACCTCCACTGTCTAGTTCCCATTCTGTGGCTCTGCCTTTCCCCAGACAGGTGAAGCTCTAGGGTAAGTGCCAGGACTTTTTTCTGCTGTGCTTAGTCGTGTCCAACTCTTTGAGACCCTATGGACTGTAGCCCCTTAGGCTCCTCTGTCCATGGGGATTCTCCAGGCAAGAACACTGGGGTAGGTTGCCATGCCCTCCTCCAGGGGATCTTCCCAACCCAGGGATTAAACTCAGGTCTCCTGCACTGCAGGTGGATTCTTTATAATCTGAGCCATCAAGGAGCCTGGGAATACTGGAGTGGGTAGCCTATCCCTTCTCCAGGGGATCTTCCTGACCCAGGGATAAAACGCGGGTCTCCTGCATTGCAGGCGGATTCTTTAACAGCTGAGCTACCAGCGAGGTCCAAGGACTTTTCTGGTCATCGTCAAATAATAATAAAGCCCCCAGTCACTTTGGGTCCCTGAAAGTCTCACTTTAGCATTAATAACTACTATGTTCGGGCTTCCCTGCAATGCGGGAGACCTGGGTTTGATCCCCAGGTTGGGAAGATCCCCTGGAGAAGGGCATGGCAACCCGCTCCAGTATTCTTGCCTGGAGAATCCCATGGACAGAGGAACTTGGCGGGTCCGTGGGGTAGCAAAGAGTCGACAAGACTGAGCGACTAACCACAAGCATAGCACATGTTCAGTTCACTGTAAGCGTTGACACAGCCAATGATCCCAGGCGGTTCCCCACCTTTACCCCCTAAAACTGCACCCTACAGGCTTTGCCCCTCATCACTTGACCTTCTCTGAGCCCTCATGCTCCTGAGGTGTGCAGGCGGGGGTGGGGGCAGCAGCATGCCTGAGATGTGGGTGGCACCCCCAGCACACTCTCCAAACAAATGTTCTCTCTCAACGTCCGGCCACGCTGTCAGTGGCGCTGCCTCCAGCAGGCTGCGGAGGAAGGAGTTGGGTTAAAGCTTATTACATAACCTGTTCTCAGGCAACCCCTCCAAAAGTTCTGAAAGGGAGGTGTCCCTCTCAACACTTTGTGAAAGAAGTTTCCTTTGGGGACCCTGGCTGGAGCTTGAGACAAAAGCATCCTATGTTAACATCCTGTTTTCTGAACATGTCCCAGCGTCATGAAGCCCCTGGCTTAGGCGAGGGCGGTGGTGGGGCGGGGGAAGGGAAACCAGAGCCTTGGCTCCAAAAGGAAAAATTCTCTCGGGTGGGTGAGGGGGAACAGGCCAGAGCACAGCCCTGGGGGCTGTTGAGGGAGGGGGACATTTGACATTCCACCTGCGCCTGGAGCGGGGTGTACACCTGTGACCCGCTGCTGCTGCCGCAGCAGGGCCTTGGCACTGGGGTGCTTATGGAGACAGGGTCCGCCACGGCCTTCAGAGGTCAGGAGCCCAAGGGCAAGGGTGCAGGCCTGGGGAAGAGCTGCCTTGCTCCACCCAAGCTACCACCCTTCCCTGCGCCTGGGCAGTTTCCTGGTTTGGGGGAGCTCAGCAGAGCCCCACCCTGCAGACCTGGAGGCGGAAAGTTTTACTGCAGCACCTCCCAGGCTGTTGGGAGGTCAAGCATGAGAATATGGACTGTGAGTAATCAACAACTTGCTGGACCACAGATTTAAAAAATAATCAAGCCTTTCACACCCATTGGACTAGCAGAAAATTACGAAGTCTGACTCTACCAAGTGAGGCAAGATGAAGCACAATGGGGACTTTCGTAAGCTGCTGGTGGGAGTCAGGAGGGTTATACAGTATGGAGACCTTCTTTCTAAAGGAATGTGAAGTCAGCCAGAGTCTTGGAAGGGGCCTGAGCAAGAAGGGATCCAGAGCTTAATTAACTTCCTGGTAACCCCACTTATCAGTTGGAGTAACCATTTTGGACATCAGTGTGCAAAACATTTGGGAAAATGAGGGTGTGCAATCCCTATGACCCAGTGAGTCAAATCTCTGTGTTCTTGAAAGAAATTCCCCAAAGTACAGGAGCAAACACAAGAATGTTCTTTGGCAGTGCCGTCTGCTGTGTCACATTTGGAAATTGCCCAAATGTCCATCAATAAAAGACCAAATAAAGAGCGTCAGTGTGTGTAAACCTCAGAACAAGCTTGTATGAAACCCATGTTCAAGAAGGATGTGTACCACCCTTTCTATAAAGCGGGAAAATATGAAACCACACAGGTGTAATCATAAATAGTCAGGGGTGCAGTAAAAGTCTAACACTGAACACATGTTCAGCCCAGTGGTGGTCCTGAGGCTGAAGGGAAGAGAGTAAGATAATAGCAGAATATCCAGGTGGTTTAGATGTCATCTGAAAGCTCTATTTCCTTACTACTGAGAGTAAATAAGGAAAAATGTTAATATATAACAAAGTTGAGTGATAGTTCCATGAATGCCTATTAAAGTATGTATACTTTTCTGTCATTTTTGAAATAGTTTTCAACTTTTAAAAAGTGAAAATGAAGTTGGCACAACAGAAAACTAACCATTTAAAATCGACCTGTTCAATAGCATTTAACACCTTCACAATGTTGCGCACTCACCACCTCTGTCTAACTTCAGAACATTTTCATCACCCCCAAAGGAAACTCCATACCCATTAAGTTGCTCCCCATTCCTCTCTCCTCTCAGCCCCTGGCAAACCACCAATTTGTGCTCTGTCTCTAGAGATCTACCCATTCTGGACATTTCATATAAGTGGAACCAAATACTATGTGACCTTTTGTATCTGGCTGTTTTACTTAGCATAGTGTTTTCAGGTTTATCACCCTGTACCAGCACTTCACTCTTTTCTACAGTTGAGTAATATTCTACTGCATGGAATGTCACTATTCGTTTATCTGTTCACCTGTTGATGGGACATTTGGGCTGTTTCCACTGGTTGACTATTATGAATACTGCATGTTCACGCACCTATTCAAGTCAGGGCAAAAGGAGGAAGGTGTCCCAGAGTCTTTTGTATGAAGCCCAGTGAACACATTTTTAAAAAATTTATTTATTTACCCATGCTGTATAGCTTGTGGCATCTTAGTTCCCCGATCAGGGATTGAACCCTGGTCCCTGGCAGTAGAAGGGTGAATTTTTAACCACCGGACCACCAAGGAATTCTCAACGCATTTTCTTATGCTTCTTGTTATAACGCTTCCCAAACAGCTACAAAGGCAGAGTAAACAATTCATTCGGGCAACTCAAGAGATACTAGCAAGTCCTTCTGTGGCTTAAAAATCTTTCTGCCGCATCACACACCTCACCTTTAGCCTTCATCACTTATAATCAACAAATTCTGTCACTGTAAATACAGTAGCCTCTGAAGGAACAACCTATTGCTTACTACACATGCTCATTTTCAGGCTAAGTGCTGAATAGAAGCACAGAGATGAGCCATTTGGGGAAGGAATTTTCCAGTGAATGCAAACCCCTTCCACTTTGGGACTGGGTGTCCCCACCTACAAATGGTGTGGCTGAGTTTAGAGGTGTCTAGAGCTTCTTCTAGACGTCCTTTCTTGGATTCTGGCTAGCACCAGGATTTAAAGTTACTCTGTATACACGCAGGTTTGGGCTCAAGTTCAGTGATACGGCGCCACCGGGCAACCTCGACCCCTTCAGCCCTTTCCCTCATGGGTGCTCCCCCTCTACCCTCCGTGGGTCACAGAACCTGCTGGGTTTGCTGTTCATGCCTTCCCCAACCGAGCAGGAGGCTAGAAGCTGAGGCCCCATTTTTAAACAGGCTGGGTGTTTTCTTTACCAGCTGACCCTCCAGGCAGCCACTACTTCGGTGGGGGTGCAGGGACAGTAGTCTCCTGGCTCATGGAACCACACCCAGGAAAGAAGTACAGCCCGTCCCTTGCCAGGTGAGGGCCTGGGACCCTGGGGAGTTTAGGCGGAGGGTGGTCTGAAGCCTCCCCACAGAGAGCACTTTCCAGGAGCCCTGAGGAGGAAGCGCTTTCCCACAGCCTCGGGTTGGGGCTCCAGTGTAAGGAGGGACCAACAGCAGGTGCAGAAGTCCTTGGATGCTCAAGGTCAGCCAAGTCAGGGCCAGCTTGCAGGCCCCTCTTCCTTCCCCCACGCTCCACAGCAAGCACAAAGACTGTGGCCGAGCAGTCACGGCCTGCTGTGTTATTTCCAGATCAGAGTGGTGGCCAATTCCTTCACTCACCAGAAACGTTCAAGAGAAAATAACCCGGATTCGGCTCCTCCGATGACCTTAACCCCATCTCCACCCTTCGCTTGGCAATACGCAGGTGTCTTGTGCTGATTTTTAAACTTTAAAACAAAATCCGAACCCTGGGGAGAGCCGGGCGCATCTACAAGGACGCCGATCGCCAATAAGCCCATGGGAAGCAGGTTGGGAGCGCAGCTTTGGACCCGGTGCGCTCCCAATGGACCCGGGCCAGCTTCCGACATTTGATCCGTGTTGCGAGTTTGGTTTTGCCACCCAAATCTCGGAGACGGTTTATCGTGGGCTTGAAGGGGCCAAAGTAGCATCGCGGGGTGGGGGCTGGGGAGAGCCTTTTCCTCCTGCGGCTACCAGAGGTTCAGGGACCCTCGCGGCTTGCGGCAGAGAGCGCCCTCCACGACCCATCCCGACCTGCCTTTCCCGGCGCCGGCGCCGGCGCCAGGCGCGCCAGACACTCACAAATTCAAAAATGAAGAGCAGGTCCGGGAAGGTGGTGAAGACCGCGAAACCGCTAGGCAAGCTGCTGACGCCCGACGCCGCTGAGGGGGCCATGCTGGCGGGCTGGCGACGGCCTCGGAACCGGACGGGACGAGCGCTGCTCCGACGCTGCGCTGGCCGCTCTCCTGCTCGGCGGAGCCCAGTGGCCCGGGCGCCCCCGCGCGCGGGTTAAGAGCAGGGGCGCCCTGGCCGAAGAGGGAGGAGCCGGCCGCCGCCGCCCGGTCCCCGCCCGAAACCGTGGGGCGCGCCCCAAGGGCCCTGCCCAGCGTCATGGGCACAGCCCTGAAACATTCCAAGGCTGAGACTGGGGTTTGACTCCTGAGCCCCACGTCTGGGCGCCACCTTCCATGGAAGCCGAATAAAGTCATTCGGTGAGGCGCTTTATACTCTTCGCAGGTGATCGGCATTTCTTAAGAATGATCACCATCAACAGTTGGCTCCCCAAACTCTGCAGGCACCGTGGCATCTCTTGGATCAGCATGGCGCAAACTGTTCTTAAGTTGGGGCTCTTTTATCTTTCTGCCGGCTGCGTTAATATGCATCCAGGTTCACCGTGGGACTAGTTCCCTGCCTTGCTGAGACCAGGTGCGGTCACCCATGCCTTCTCCCTGCGCCCTCAGAGCCTGGAGCCTGGAACTCCTCACCACCCCGATCCGCACCACTCGGCGCTGGAACTGCTGGGCGATGGATTAAGGGCAACCACACCTGCCTTGAATCTTGGACCGTGGAGGGAGCCAGCACTGCTGAGGGCCTGCTAAATGCCCAGCACCCCCTCGGCTCTTTGCCCAGGTGACCTCATTTAATCTCCAGGAGCCTTTCCGGCGGGTGTCACCCCACCTCCAGGCTCAGAGTGGAGAAGAACATGCCCAGGCCACATGGGCATTTGGGAGGGCAATTGGGCCTCTTGAGTGGCAACGGCTGACAGTCCCCACTGCCTCTGTGCCCCTTGCATAAAACCCACACACTCGAAAACTGTATCTATGAGTCTGCTTCTTTTTTTTATTATATTAACTATTTGTTGTATAGTTTTAGATCTCATATGTGAATATCACACAGCGTTTGTCTCTCTCTGTCTGACATTTCATTTAGTCTAACGCCCTCTAAGTCCATCCATGTTGCTGCAAATGGCAGGATTTTTTTCTTTTTTATGATTTAGTAGTATTCCATTGTGTGTGTGTGTGTGTGTGTGTGTGTGTGTGTGTGTATCTCACATCTTCTTTATCCATTCATCTGTTGATGGACATTTAGGTTGCTTCTATACCTTGGCAACTGAAAATAATGCTGCTATGAACATCAGGGTGGATGTATCTTTTCAGAGGAGTGGTTTGGTTTTCTCGGACATATACCCAGCTGTGAAATTGCTGGGTCAGATGATAGTTCCAATTTTAGTATATTGAGAACCTCCATACTATTTTCCAAAGTGGCTGCATCATCAATTTACATTTCCACGAACAGTGTACGGGGGTTCTCTTTTCTTCACATCCTTGCCAACATGAATTGGAAGTATTAATATTGTTAAAGATTCAATACAACCCCTATCAAAATACTCATGACATTTTTTGCAGAACAAGAGCAAATAATTTTAAAATGTGTACTAAAACACAAAAGACCCTAAATAACCAAAGTAATCTTGAGAAAGAACAGAGCTGGAGTAATCACTCATCCTGACTTCAGACTATACTACAAAGCTAGTCATTAAAATAGTATGGTGCTGGCACAAAAACTGGCAATGGAACAGACTAGAGAGCCCAGAAACAAACCCATGCACTTATGGTCAATTAATCTAGGATGAAGGGAGCAAGAATATACAATGGAGAAGAGACAGTCTCTTCAGTAAGTGGTGCTAGGAAAACTGGACAGCCATATATACAAGAATGAAGTTGGTACATTCTACTATACCATATACAAAACTCAAAATGGATCGAAGACCTAAATGTAAGACAAGAAATCATAAAACTCCTAGAGAAAAACATAGGCAGAACATTCTTTGAAAGGAATTGTAGCAGTACTTTTTTGGATCTGTCTCCTAAAGCAAAGGAAATAATAGCAAATATAAACAAATGGGACCTAATTAAACTTGAAAGCTTTTGCCCAGCAAAGACAACCATCGACAAATGAAAAGGCAAACCACTGAATGAGAAAAATGTTTGCAAGTGATAAAAGGAGTTAATATCCAACTTATCTAAACAGCTCCTATAACTCAACATAAAAAAACCCCGATTTAAAAATGGGTTGAAGAATTGAATATACATTTTTTCAAAGAGGAAATGGCAAACAGGCACATGAAAAGATGCTCAACATAATCAGGGAAATGCAAATCAAAAGCATGGTGAGGTCTCACCTCATACCTTCCAGAATGGCTATCATCGAAAAGAACACAAATAACGAATGTTGGCAAGGGTGTGGATCTCTGCCTTTCTGAAGCTCACTCTAGAGCACAGGAGAGTGAGGTCAATCAAACACTGCATGATAAATGTGTAAAGGGTTTGGTGCTGGGAGGAGAGTGCAGGCAGACCCAAGAGCACCCACCAGCCCAGCCGGCTTGGGCTCGGGGTCCAGGGAGCTTGTGGAGGGGGGACCCTTGAGGGGTGAGCGGTGGTTACCTGGAGGGAGGAGGCAGCCTTCCCTGCAGAGGAGCAGCAGGCACTGGCCCTGGAGGATGGTCAGGCTCTGCTCCTCCTGCTGCGAGGTCGCAGGATAGATATGGGAATCCCTGAGGGGGTCAGAGCCACTCTGCTGGGGGAGCAGGGGGAAGCCGAGGCATCCAGGGCAGAAGGGAACAGCACAGATGGGTTCTGGCAGAAGAAGACAGGGGAGTCTGAGAGCCTGAGCAGGAAGAGGGAAACGGGTGTGCCAGGCCAAGCGAGACCCAATACATGGGTCCTGGAGGCTGGAAAGGCTCTGATCTCTGTGGAGAGCAGAGTGGCTCCTGGGGCAGAGCTGGAAAGGCCAAGGGCAGGCTGGGCTCAAGAGGAAAGAGGCAAAATTTAAAGAGCATGAAGCACACCTCAAGCTGAGTCATTTCTCTCCTGTTCAGCCCTGAGACTGCTGCATGCTCGAGCTAAGTCGCTTCAGTCGTGTCCGACTCTCTGCAACCCCATGGACTGTAGCCTCCCAGGTTCGTTTGCCCATGGGATTCTCCAGGCAAGAATACGAGAGTGGATTGCCATGCCCTCTTCCAGGGATTTTCCCGAACCAGGGATCAAAGCCATGTCTCTTATATCTCTTGCATTGGCATGTGGGTTATTACTGCTAGCATCACCTGGGAAACCCAGCCCTGAGACTAATCCGACTCAATCTCTCTGCCCTGGAGAGGGGCGGGACCCTCACCTCTGCAGGAGAGCTCACCCCCTGCCCAGCGAGTTGTGCCGGAATCTGGCCTAAGTCACCCAAAACATGAGGAAGCACTCGATGCCCAGGGAGGCCTGGGCTGGGGGCCCTCAGAGGCCGACTCACCCTCCAGGCAGGTTGGGGCGGACCGGCTGCTCCCTGTTAAGCTTGTCTCTTCCAGGTTTCACTCAAATAGCCTTTGCCACACAGCATGCATTTCAGACTCTGAAGAATTGAGTAAACATTAGAATTTCGCAGGTGCATCCTGGAACAGCCTTGATCGCAGGCATTCTGCTCTCAGACTCACACTTCTACCTGGACTTCCTCCTAAGGCCTCCCTATGGAAACTGACCTCTTCTGGACGACCCACTCCCAGAGAAACCACTTGACTGGGAAGCCTTTAACCTCCCACCTACTGTGCTAGTGGGCCCTCTTTTGCTGTCTGTTCTTTTCATTTGTTTTCTCTTGGGAAAAATACATTTACTAATATATATTAGTAAGGAAAGTTGTACTAATGCCCCCACCCATCTCTTCCAAATCAAGGCGACTGTTTTCAGCTCTGTACATTGTTTTCAGTTTTATTTTTACGATACTGATTGATCGAGTTAGCTGTCCAGGTCTTATGAATGGAGACAGATCTCCAGTTTTCATTTTGGCATGCGGATTCTTTTAGTTGTGGCATGTGGGATCCAGCTCCCTGGCCAGAGGTTGAACCCTGGCCCGCTGATTTGGGAGGTGGAGCCTTAGCCACTGGACCACCAGTGAAGTCCTGCACGTCACCTTTTAGGACCAATGAAGAGGCAGACCTGAAACTCAGAGGCAGAAACTCTCTGAGCTTCAGTTTCCACCTGGTGACCTGTTCATTCAGTCTCAAACACACCCTCCAAGCGCCACGCCCACAATGTCTGAGCACAGGTGACCAGGCTGAGGAGGGAGGCATGTGAGAGCCTGGGAGGTGGAGGGGGCCGCTGTCCCTGGGAGCATCCCACTTGGCAGCCGTGGGGGCCTTTGCCAAGGCCAGGGTGAGTTCTCCAGGGAAGAGAGGGGAGTCTAGCAGGTGCCCATGTCTCTTTAGTCCTTGGAAGCCTTGGCCAGTGCCAAGCGTGGGGGCAAAAACAGGGGTCCAGGGAACAGCCCGTAATTCTGTGCATTGGCGTACGGACCCTGGAGATCTGGGACAGCCTAAAATCAGAAAACATAATAAAACCGTAAAACTTCAGCCAAGCAGATTATGAAACTCGGTGCAGAAGAATGGCATGTCCTTTTGAAGAGTAGTAGAAACTTGCTTACTCAGCCCTTGGTTTTGTGGTTTAGTTGTTAAGTCATGTCCAACTCTTTGTGACCCCATGGACTGGAGCCCACCATGCCCCTCTGTCCATGGGGTTTCCCAGGCAAAAATACTGGAGCGGGTTTCCATTTCCTCCTCCAGGTCATCTTCCCCACCCAGGGATCAAACCCACATCTCCTGCATTAGCAGGCAGATTCTTTACCACGGCTAGGGAAGCCTATAACCCTCACCTCTCAATACCTAACATTTAACACAATGCCGGCAACGCGGG
>SJYT01060424.1:13660-32602 GCA_006410635.1 Cephalophus harveyi
GGGGAAGGGAAGGCAGTGAGAAAGGAGGGCGACAGTACGCATGCCGGCGGGCTTCTGGGGAACCCAGGACCCTTCAGGTTGTGTCCCACTGGTCTCCTGAACTTGTCAGGAAGCGTGTCCTTTGGGTAAGTTGATTTCTGTCACTATAAACAGACCAGTTTTTCCAGCTCTGGGGCTTAAAAAAAAAGAAAGGAAGGGCTTTAGCTGCCCCACCTCTTGGTCCATGATTCAGAAAAGCAGAGCTCTTGTAAGGAAGGGAGGGGAGCTGCCAGTGCTTCACCTGGGCGATCGAGACGGAGGCTCCAGAGAGCTGCACCCAGAGGTTTGCGGGACACAGCCTGGCTGCCCAGGGTGGAGAGAACCCCAGCCCTGAGGAGGAGGCCGCAGCTCAGCTCTTTGAGGGCAGCAGGCCTGACTGTGGGGGGCTACTACTGCACCACGGGAGGTGTTTCAGGCCCCGTAGCCTCACAGACCCACCCCTCCTAGGCGAAAGACTTTCTAGACCTCATCCATTTCCCAGCCATCAGGCCCCTAGCCCCATCACCCCTCAGGTCCGTCATCTCCTATAGATCCCGTAAAGATCAGAGGGACCAGAATCCTGGGATTACCAGATCCTCTGGGGCAAGATGTCACCTCCCCAGCTCCCCTCTCCCCACCTCTGGTTAATTGATGGGAAGGAGCAACTCTGTGCGAAACCCATTCTCAAGAAGGCCTGTGACTATACCCACTCAGCACCAGACAAAGGGCTGTGTCTGTACTGTGGGATGCCATGCTGTCTGTGCTGGAGAAGGACACCAGACATCCATGCGCGGACCGAGGAGCGTGGCCAGGAGAGTCCAGCATTTGGAGATGAAATGGGGAAGCTGCCGGCGAGCACACTGGACGCAATCTTAAGAAAATATAAATTTGTAAATATGTAGATAAATGATTCCCTGGTAGGACAGAAGCCACACTTGTCACAGTAGATCCCTCTGGGGACAAGATTGATGGGTAAGGGAATGGGGAGGCTGAGGAGAGGAGAGAGATGTCAGTTTTTCATGAATAGTGGACGTGGAACAGGGGACTTCCAAAGTGGCACAGTGGTAAAGAATCTGCCTGCAATGCAGGAGACCTGGGTTCCATCCCTAGGTTGGGAAGATCCCCTGGAGGAGGAAACGGCAGCCCACTGAAATATTCTTGCCTGGAGAATTCAATGGACAGAGGAGGCTGGCAGACTACAGTCCATGGGGTCGCAAAGAGTTGGACATGGCTGAGCATGCATGCACGGACAAGGAACAGAGAGCTTGTTGTTGGAAATCCCATTCAGGAAAGCATCTTGGCTCCAGCCGGCTGACCTGGGGAGGCTCTGCATTCTGACCCACCAGGAGCTGGTGACTGCAGCCCAACCAGCTGGGGGCAGGAGACCTTGAACCTCAGAGCTCCCCACTTTCGGAAACGCAATCTTCCTTCTCTCTGCCCTCACATGGTCCCGCCCTCTAGCAGGAAGGCTAGAAGTGTGGCTAGGCAGAGACAGCTGCGCCTCTGAGGCCGTGGGCAGGGAGCCGTGGGGTCCCCGCTGATGAACAGCTCTGCTCTCTGCTTGCCTGGGCTGGTGTCACAGTCCCCCTGCCCCGGGTTTCCTTCCTGCAAAAAGTACCTGATCATTCACGTTACCATCCAGGAATCTGGTTGTTCTGAACTGTGGCCCCTGGCTTTCTCTTCTGCAGAGCATCTTCCACAAAAAAAGTCACACACAGTCTCCACTGGTGGTCCAGTGGTTAAGAACCCATCTTGCAATTCAAGGGACACTGGTTCGATCCCTGCTCTGAAAAGATCCCACATGCCTTGGAGCAACTAAGCCGGTGTACCAGAGCTACTCAGGCCGTGCTCTAAAATCCTGCTGAGCCTGCAGGCTGAAGCTACTGAGCCTGCATGCCTAGAGCCCATGTTCTGCAACAAGAAAAGGCACCTCAGTGAGAAACCTGTGCACTGCAACAAAGGGTGGCCCCTCTCATCACAGCTAGAGAAAGCCGCGTGAGGCAAAGAAGACTCACCACAGTCAAAAAAAAGAAAAACAGCCACATAGTGCGTCAGGGTTGCACCTCTAATTTTATCACAGTTATGGCCCTCTCTCTGGTCCCACGTTGAATATACAACAGACATCTAACCAGACACCTTGGAGAACCCTCAGCTTGTTGAGAGTGAATTTGGTATATCTGGGTTAAAAAAACTCTCTTCTGTTTACTCACTGAGCAACTTCAGATGAACGACTTGATTTCTGGGTCTTGATTTGCTTATCTACAGAATGAGAGCGATCCCCTCCCACAGGGATATTTGTGAATTAAATGAGATAATGGGTGTCGTGTGCCCTTTGAGGGGCCTGCCACGTGGTCAGCTTCGGGACTCGGAAGCCTGTATGAACCAACGCTCACCAGAATGCGTCACTGGGATTTGTCACTGCCACCTGTGTGCCCTCTCACGCACCTTCATTCTCAGCGGAGACGTTCTCTCCCTTACTGGACCCAGATTCCATTAGAGAACATTCTGGCTGTTGCATACCTGCAGCCCCACCTCTGTTCCCGGCAGTCACCTCCTGTGCCCGAGGCTGTTTTTGTCCATTCCTCTTTCTGCAAGTGGGGGTTTCTGTGCTCGTCACTTGGGAGACGCCAGCTGTGAATTCCTGTAACTCAGAAGATGCCAAAGCTATGGGGGTCCATCCACACCAACCTCTGAGACCTAAACCTAAAGGGTGATCCGTGGGCGTCACCACTGCCCAACTTTGTGTTCCTAAAAGGGGTCCTCCTGGCCTTGCAACCCCAGGGAAGGAAACATGTTCAAAAGGAAACTAGAATTTTCATGAGCAAACAAAATCTCTTAGCCCAGGAGAAACCCATCCTCGATGGATGTGCTTCCCCCGTGGCCCACCCCGTGGTGCCCGCTGTACCGTCAGCTGGCGTCTCATCAGGATGTGAACCAGGCGCTCTCCCCCGCCCCCAGGGCTGCAGTGGGCAGATCCTCCCTTCCCTCTCCCCACCTCAGTCACCCAGCCAGCCTGCTGTGGACGTTCCACCCTTGCGCGGCCTCCTGGGACTCTGGGGTGAATGAGGCCCACCCAGCTCAGAAGTAGGTGCAGAGGCAGCAGCCCCTTCGGGCTTGGTCTGGAGTCAGCCATGGTCACTGGGGTTCTGAGCAGCTGCCTTCAGCCCAGAAGGTTCTATTTCTCCCCCATGAAAAGCTCAGGCCTTGGGTCCAGCACCTCCGGCTCAGAGGGCCTGGGTTCTCTCCCCCTCTGCACACCTGCATCCAGCTAGTGTCTGAGTCCTGGCCCATGGAGGTGGTGAGGGCAAGCGTGACCATCCTCTCCTCTCCTAACCCCTGGGCTCCCCACCCCCAGTTCTCACTCTTTTCCTGTCCCCGCCTCCATCTGCAGGAGCCCCTCCCTGCCCCCAAGCCCCTCCTCCAAACCAGCCCAGGCCCAGCCCAGTCACAGTCCCTCTCCCTCTCCAGAGATCTATTGTAGCTCACACAATTAGTGACACAGTGTGGGTGTGCACAGCCCTAGTTGTGTGAACCACGAGGGATCAGCTCAGCTAATTTCCTGGGCTCACTATTCTACATACGTTCTCTCATTAATTGCCCAACAAAATTGCTACTTAGAAAACAATTTTTTAAATTGTGGTAAAATACACTTCACATAAAATTTGCCATCTTAGCCATTTTTTGAGTGTGCAGTTCAGTGGTACTGAGTCCATTCACAAACTGCCGTTCCTTAACATACTGACCAATAACTCCCCACCCCTTTTATCCCCAGCCCCTGGCAGCCACCATCAGACTTACTCTTTTTATGAATTTGACGACTCTAAGTGCCTGAAATCATATAACTGAAATCATACAGCATTCTGTCTTTCCATGACCGGCTTACTTTGCTTAGCACACTGTCCTTAAGGTTCGTCCATGTTGTCGCTTGTGTCAGAATTCCCTTCCTTTTTAAAGGCTGAATAGTATTTATTCCACTGTATGTATTCATGTATAGCGCATTTTGTTTATCCATTTATCCTTAAATGAGCACTTGGGTTGCTTCCACATCTAGCTTCTGTGAAGGATGTTGCTATGAACATGAGTGTACACATATCTCCCCAAGACCCTGCTTTCAATTCCCCTGATATATACCTGAAAGTGGGATTGCTGGGTCATGTGGTCATTTTCATTCTGTTTGAGGAATCCACTATACTGTTTTTCTTGTAAAACGGTCTGAACCATTTTACATTCTATATTAGTTTTAATAGTTTTTTGCTGGCTTCTTTTTTTTTTTTTTGGTGGGATATTTAGGGTTTTCTACATGTGAGATCAGACTGTCTACAAACAGAGACAGTTTTACTTCCTCCTTTGCAGTTTGAATGCTTTTTGTTTCTACCTCTTGCCTAATGATCTTGCTAGAACTTGCAGTACTATGTTGAAAAGAAGTGGTGCACGTGGGCACCTCAGCTTGTTCCTGACCTTAGGGGACATACCTTTAGCATTTCACACTCAATGTGATGTTCATCACGGGTTTGTCATACGTGCCTTTATCATCTTGAAGTAGTTTCCCTGCATTCCCAGTTTGTCAAGTGTTCTTACCATGGAGGTTGTCGAATTTTGTCAAATGCTTTTTCTGCATCAGTTGAGATGATCATATGGTTTTCTCCCTCTTTGTTTTGTTGATGTGGCTGTCCCCCAGAGTAGCAATCCTGTAACTTCCTGTCTTCAAGACCTAGCATTCTCAAACTCTTTAAATTTTGCCAAACTAGTAGGTCTGAGAAGGTATTTGTAGGCGTTTTTTTTTTTTTCAAGTATGAGTCCTAGGTCAGTTTTATCCTTCGCAAATGTCTTTCCACAGACTATGCCTTGTCTTTTGACTAAGAGAAGCTTTTATTTATTTTTTTCTGGCTGTACCGGGACTTCGTTGCTGCTCGCCGGCTTGCTCTCTTTGCAGCGAGTGGGGGTTCCTCTTCGTTGTGCAGTGCTTGGGCTTCTCAATGCGGGGGCTTCTCTTGCGGCAGAGCCCAGGCTCTAGGCACATGCGGTTCGTTAGTTGTGGTGCACGGCTCTAGAGCTCAGCTTCAATAGTTGCTCTGCGGGCTGCGGACTCTTCCTGGACAAGGGATCGAACCTGTGTCCCCTGCACTGGCAGGCAGAATCTCATCCACTGCACCACCCAGAAAGCCCAGCTTGTTTGTTTTAATGAAGTAGATAGACTTTCTCAGCCTTCTCCCTTATGGTTCATGTTTTCTGTGTTTCAAGAAATTCATCCCTATCCCAAGAGTGTAGCTTTTCCTTTTTTCCTTTAGGATTTTAACCCATCTAGAAGTGACATTTCTGCATGGTAAAGGTAGAGAGCCAATTTCATCTTTCTGTGTGACGGGTCACTGTCCCAGCAACACGCAGGGTATTGTCTGGCCCTCCCCCACTGTTCTTGCACCTGCTTTTAGCTGACTGTGATATCTGGGATATATGCACAAGGCCCTGGTAGTAATGGTTGCCTCCCGGGAGGTCAGCTGGGTGGTTGAGGGAGAGATGTGAAAAGAAATTTATTTTTCACCATTCACCCTTCTGAACCTTTTGAGTTTCATTTGCACTAATCAATAAAATAAAAAGAGTGGTTTATTTAAATGACTTAAAAGGAAATACCTTTCTAACCATGTGTGTGTTCGTTGCTCAGTCATGTCCGTCTCTTTGAGACAGGCTTCTCTGTCCATGGGATTCTGCAGGCAAGAACACTGGAGTGGGTGGCCATTCCCTCCTCCAGGGGACCTTCCCGACCCAGGGATCGAACCTGGGTCTCTTTTGTCTCCTGCACTGACAGGTGGGTTTTTCACTACTGAGCTGCTGGGAAAGCCCTGGAGCAAGGTCAGCACATCACACATGTCACCCCATTTGCTTCTGATGGGTCTCAAGTGTTTCAGACTTCCCCGGTGGCTCAAACGGTAAAGCGTCTGTCTACAATGTGGGAGACCTGAGTTCAACCCCTGGGTTGGGAAGATCCCCTGGAGAAGCAAATGGCAACCCACTCCAGTACTCTTGCCTTGAAAATCCCATGGACAGAGGAGCTTGGTGTAGGCTACTATCCATGGGGTTGCAAACAGTCGGGCACGACTGAGCGACTTCACTTTCACTTTTCACTTTCAAGTGCTACTATACTTGTGTTAATTAATACAGTGTTAGAGTAATTTGGGGCTTCCCTGGTGGCTCAGACAGTAAAGATTCTGCCTGCAATGTGGGAGACTCAGGTTCAATCCCTGAGTCAGGAAGAGCCCCTGGGAGAAGGAAATGGTAATTCATTCCACTATTGTTGCCTGGAGAATCCCATGGACAGAGGAGCCTGGTGGGCTACAGTCCATGGGGTTGCAAAGAATTGGACACGACTGAGAGACTCATACACACACACTAGAGTAATTTAGGTGGCAGCAGTGATAAAGAATCTGCCTGCCAGTGCAGGGGATATAAGAGACATGGGTTCAATTCCTGGGTCAGGAAGATCCCCTAGAGGAGGAAATGGCAACCCACTCTAGTATTCTTGCCTGGAAAATTCCATGAACAGAGGAACGGTGTGCTGCAGTCCATGGGGTAACACAGAGTCGGACACGACTGAACATCCTAAGTGAGTGAATGTGGAGAATTGACTGCTTTCTCCTGTGATTGCTTTGCTCCTGTGCCAATGCATCATTTCCACTGTGTTGTGGTCTTCGTGGCCACCAAGTTCTCCCTGCATTGGAAAGCAGGAGGCGGTCTGGTGACTGGCCACTAAAAACTTCACAACTCTAGGTTCAAAAGCCCACAGGCTGGGGCCAGAAGGGAAGATGTATGCAATCTTCGCTCCTGGTTCTGGATTCTGTCTGCCAGTGCATCCACTAAGGAAAAGTAACACTTTGGCTTTGTTTTTATCAGCTGTGGCCTGATGGACAGAGCTGACAATGCAGAGAAGAGAGCTCGGCCCTTGAACAAACTGTAGAACCCTCAGCGTTGGGTGGGGCATGGAGGCGGGGCAGGACCAGTGCATAAATGGGTGGAGGGCATGTAGAGCCCTAGAAAGCAGAAGCGAGACTGGAGCCAGAAGGCACTGCTCTCCTGGTGGAACCCCGGGTCTGTGGACATCCCCTGGGCAGCTTGACTTCCCGCTCATCATCCTGACACCACAGCCCAGGGAGACTCCAACGGTTCTGCCCGCAGTCCTTTTTCTCCCTCTCCCCCACCGCCCTGGTCCAAGCCCGAGGCCTCCGTCACCACTGCCACAATGCAGCCTCCGTGCGGGTCTGGAGGTGGCTCAGGGCACATCAAACCTGCGCTTACAGCCTTCTGGTGGGCTCACCACCCTTCCTTCCACTCCTTGAGCAGAGGAAGTATGTTCCTACGTCCGGGCCTGTGTGCTCCCCCCACCTCAACTCTTCTTCCTGGGGGACTCAGGCATCTGATCTCTCAGAGACCTTCCCTGACAAANTTCTCCAGCCATGCTCAGGGCGCATCAAGCCTGCGCTTACAGCCTTCTGGTGGGCTCACCACCCTTCCTTCCACTCCTTGAGCAGAGAAAGTATGTTCCTACGTCCGGGCCTGTGTGTTCCCCTACCTGAACTCTTCTTCCTGGGGGACTCAGGCATCTGATCTCTCAGAGACCTTCCCTGACAAACCCGCCTCCCCACTTCACTTATTTTTCCCCCCCATCATTTCTCATGGCACTTTCTTCAATTGAAAATCAGCCACTTCTTCCCTGGCCGTCCAGTTGTTAAGACTTCACCTTCCAATGCAGGGGCTGTGGGTTCGCTCCCTGGTCAGGGAGTTAAGATCCCACATGACAAGGGGCCAAAAAAAAAAGCATGAAACAGGAGCAATATTGTAATAAATTCAATAAAGACTTTTAAAAAATGGTACACATGAAAAAAATCTTTCAGAAATAAAATTACTGGTTTAATGAATATGATTACTATTTACAGGACTTCCCCAGTGGCTCAAACAATCCACCTACCAAAGCAGGAGCTGCAGGAGATGTGGGCCCGATCCCTGTGTCGGGGAGACCCCTGGAGAAGAGAATGGTACCCCACTTCAGCCTTCTTGCCGGGATAATCTCATGGACAGAGGTGGGCTACAGTCCATGGGGTCAAAAAGAGTTGGACATGACTGAAGCGACTGCATGCATTACTAATTACTTGTTTAATGAACGTTTGCCCTCTGGGACACCTGACTTGTTCTCCAAGCCTGCAACACCGCTGGCACGGAGAGGTAATAGTTGCTGAGTGAGTAAGGGAATCTTAGCAGGTAACATGGTGAGATCCTTTGAGAAGCCAGCCTAATTCACAAAGCGTTGCTGGTCATTCATGTTTCTACACACCAGAACTGGGCTTCTCCAGTGACTCAGATGGTAAAGAATCTGGCTGCAAAGCAGGAAAACTGGGTTCAGTCCTTAGGTTGGGAAGATCCCCTGAAGCAGGGAATGGCACCCACTCCAGTATTCTTGGCTGGAGAATCCCATGGATGGAGGAGCCTGATAGGCTACAGTCCATGGGGTTGCAAAGAGCTGGACACGACTGAGTGATTAACACACACGCACACACGCACACACGCGCGAATTAGTCTGCAGTTAACGCAATCAATGCTGGAGCTGCCTTAGAGCAAGTGCTCGCAGCTGTGCCCTGGGTTGGAAACCCTGGGCCTCTGAACAGGATCCGGAAGTGCCACATTCTGAAACATCTGAAGTCTGGTTTATGGTGTGCACTGCCTACACGAGGCTACCCTACTTTCTAAAATCTCCCATCGACATCCTCATTTTCTGTTGATGTACATTTCCGCATCCTTGGAGATCAGCCAGGATTCCATCCACAGGCTCTCATTTTGCCCTTGAAGTGATGTCTGATGTGATGCTCACAGGTGGCGAGAATCTTCCCTGCCCTTGTCTGTGTCTGTGCATTCACCTTCCGCTTCTTCTCTAACTGGTGCCTCTCAACTCCGGGTACACACCTGTGTGGCCCCCCACCTCTCCTTCCTGCACTCTGAGGCTGGCTTCTCCCCAGGGCTCTCCTGGCACCTTATGTCTCCCACAGTAATTATTTATTACCCATGGAACAGGTCTAGGAGCTTTTCAAGGAAGGAACAGTCTCAATCATCTTTCTGTCCTTAAGGCCTGCAGTGTACATGTTTGATGAACAAGTAGTGAGTGAGTGCGTGAATGACCAAGTGTGTGGGTAAGTGAGGGAGTGAATGAATGACCTGTCTTCCTGGCTGTCATGGTGTCTCTCTGGTGGTTCTGACCCAGGACAAGCAGGGGAATAGATGCAGGTGGGCAGCATCCTTTGGGGCTGACACTGGAGGCAGCCTACCTACGTTCACCCCCACACACCTTCTTCTTTGCTCAAGACCCAGATTTTGGTCAGGTCCCAGGTCCCTGAAAGCTCCGTGACACCTGCGCAGACTTAGTGCTTCCCAGCCTTTTCTGAGCCAGAAAGGGTTTGGTCTGCTGGTGTTTTACAAGATTTAAAGATTCTTTTTTAGTATTTATTTATTTGGCTGTGCTGAGTCTTAATTGCGGCACATGGGAGCTTCAGTCTTTGTTGCGGCCTGCAGGATTTTTAGTTGTGGCATGCAAACTCTCAGTTGCAGGCATGTGGGATCTAGTTCCCTGATTAGGAATCAAACCTGGGCCCCCTGCATTGAGGGCACAGAGTCTTGGCCACTGGACCACCAGGTAAATCCTTAAAGATTCTTTTGAAAGTGGACACAACACATGGATGCACACACACACACACACACTCAGGTAGATGAAAAGAAGAATTTTTTGTTACTTAAAGCTCCAGATGGGAGAAGGCCTCCAGGCAGGGCCAGTCTGGGGGACCCAGCACCTAGGGATAGAAAAACAGTCAGCTGGAGCTGTGGGAGCAGCCTGGGTGTGGCAAGTGGGTGGGGCTAACTAGATTTCACAGGCTCCCGACGAACTGGCTAATCTGAATGACTTGGCAGTATAAACCCCAGGGCCTAGGGCCTACCCCGGTTGTCCTGTATGTGCGGCACCTGGTCACAGGATGTGAGGCAGAGCCTGATAAGGGAAGTGGCTGGAGTGTGGACTTGATCAGCTGCTCAAGAAAGGGAAATGACAAGCCTCTAACCATGGCCTCAAAAGTGGGTCAAGAGAGTGTTCAAAACAAAGCTCTATTGCACCGGAGCCCTTTAATGTGACTTCCACAGTGAGCTACGCAGCCAGGAAGCGCCTGAGCCGCAGGGACAGTGAGACGAGGGTCGTTTCTCTACCTCGGGGCGGGGGGTCCAACCAACACACTTATGTCTCCCACAGTAATTATTTATTACCCATGGAACAGGTCTAGGAGCTTTTCAAGGAAGGAACAGTCTCAATCATCTTTCTGTCCTTAAGGCCTGCAGTGTACATGTTTGATGAACAAGTAGTGAGTGAGTGCGTGAATGACCAAGTGTGTGGGTAAGTGAGGGAGTGAATGAATGACCTGTCTTCCTGGCTGTCATGGTGTCTCTCTGGTGGTTCTGACCCAGGACAAGCAGGGGAATAGATGCAGGTGGGCAGCATCCTTTGGGGCTGACACTGGAGGCAGCCTACCTACGTTCACCCCCACACACCTTCTTCTTTGCTCAAGACCCAGATTTTGGTCAGGTCCCAGGTCCCTGAAAGCTCCGTGACACCTGCGCAGACTTAGTGCTTCCCAGCCTTTTCTGAGCCAGAAAGGGTTTGGTCTGCTGGTGTTTTACAAGATTTAAAGATTCTTTTTTAGTATTTATTTATTTGGCTGTGCTGAGTCTTAATTGCGGCACATGGGAGCTTCAGTCTTTGTTGGGGCCTGCAGGATTTTTAGTTGTGGCATGCAAACTCTCAGTTGCAGGCATGTGGGATCTAGTTCCCTGATTAGGAATCAAACCTGGGCCCCCTGCATTGAGGGCACAGAGTCTTGGCCACTGGACCACCAGGTAAATCCTTAAAGATTCTTTTGAAAGTGGACACAACACATGGATGCACACACACACACACACACTCAGGTAGATGAAAAGAAGAATTTTTTGTTACTTAAAGCTCCAGATGGGAGAAGGCCTCCAGGCAGGGCCAGTCTGGGGGACCCAGCACCTAGGGATAGAAAAACAGTCAGCTGGAGCTGTGGGAGCAGCCTGGGTGTGGCAAGCGGGTGGGGCTAACTAGATTTCACAGGCTCCCCACGGACTGGCTAATCTGAATGACTTGGCAGTATAAACCCCAGGGCCTAGGGCCTACCCCTGGTTGTCCTGTACGTGTGGAACCTGGTCACAGGACGTGAGGCAGAGCCTGATAGGGGAAGTGGCTGGAGTGTGGACTTGATCAGCTGCTCAAGAAAGGGAAATGACAAGCCTCTAACCACGGCCTCAAAAGTGGGTCAAGAGAGTGTTCAGAACAAAGCTCTATTGCACCGGAGCCCTTTAATGTGACTTCCACAGTGAGCTACGCAGCCAGGAAGCGCCTGAGCCGCAGGGACCGTGAGACGAGGGTCGTTTCTCTACCTCGGGGCGGGGGGTCCAACCAACACCTCCTTCCTCGGGAATAGCCCGAAACACACAGAGAAACCAGGGTCCTGCCCCAAAAGACGATTTAAAACAAATGACTCTGGAGATAGGACGAGGTTCTGGATAAATGCAGGTTCTTCTGGAGACACAGAAGAACGACCAACCCAGAGAGGGCTGGGTCAGCCACATCTCCCCTGTGGCTCTAAAGAGGGCTGCCTGAAGGCACGTGCGGTCCTGGTGCTCGGCCAGCGAGCACCCTTCACGTGGACGTTCTCGCGCTAAGGATGCTCGGGCGAGGGGAGAGTCACAATCACAGAGCAGCAGCAAGCCCGACCCAGGAGCCCCAGCTCTGTCTCAAGCCCTCTCCTCTCACCGTGGTCTAGAACCAACAAATAAATCGAGAGCGGTCTCACTACAGAGCTGTCCAAGGGCCAGCGGTCACGGCCACGCCATCCTGCTCACAGCACCAATTGTTCTCTGAGACTTAAAGGTCCCTTTGATGGTGCCCAGCACAAAGGTCCTCAGATAGATGAAAGGCAGACTCTTTGTTACTTCGAGCTCCAAACCAGAGCAGGCTGCCAGCAGGGCCACAGGCGCTCACACCCGCGGACCAGGGACCAGGCAGCCGTCGCTGCAGAGGCCACTCGTGGGTGGCAAGTGGGGTAGGGCCACCTAGGTTTCTCAGGCTCCCTGTGCATGGGCTAGCTTGAGTCACTTCTCATTTCTTCTGGAGTCAAATCCTAGGCTTCCCATCACAGTCACGATGACCCCACCGTCCTGGCTCTCCCACTGCAGAGCACCCCCCAGCACCACCATGGCCTCTGATGTGTGGGAACTGGACATGTACCAACTATGTACACACAAGGGTGTACACACACCTCTTGCGACCGGCTCCAGGGTGCACAGCTGGATGAGAGACCCTGGAATGTGGTTTGGGTTTCCAATCCTCCACAGCTGGCACAGGACTGGCCATTGTCAGCGTGTGCTGGGCTGTGCCACTGGTCACTGGGTGCCCTTAATCCTCCTCCGGGTGGAGGACTGGAGCCCACGAGCCCACAGCGGGACTGACTCAGGGCGCGCTGGGCCCTCAGCCCTGCAGCTCTGCTGTTTCTAGCAGCATTGCACAAAGTGGTTACAGGGCGGTTTGTCCCAGCTCCTGGTCCCTGGAGTGGCCGTTGTCGTATCTGGGGATCTCGGGAAGGGGCCCTCAGCCAGCGCTGGGAGGGCTGCTGGATGTGGATCACACACCATGGGTTCAGGCCCACTGCTATCACTGGAGGCTGTGTCAAGTCATTCTGCCTCCCCCCATCCACCCCCAGAAGCCTCAGTCTCCTCCCTTGTCAAGTAGATACACTCGTGGTTCCACCTCTTGGGCTGCTAAAAGGTTAAGCCGGCCTTTCCTACCTGGAGCCCATCCAGGTGCGTGTGTGCTAGGTCACTGCATGTCAAGTCATTCTGCCTCCCCCCATCCACCCCCAGAAGCCTCAGTCTCCTCCCTTGTCAAGTAGATACACTCGTGGTTCCACCTCTTGGGCTGCTAAAAGGTTAAGCCGGCCTTTCCTACCTGGAGCCCATCCAGGTGCGTGTGTGCTAGGTCACTGCAGTCGTGCCCAACTCTTTTGTGACCCCATGGACTGTAGCCTGCCACGCCCCTCTGTCCATGGGATTTTCCAGACGAGAATAGTGGAGTGGGTTGCCATGCCCTCCTCCATGGGATCTTCCCAGCCCAGGGACTGAACCTGTGTCTCTACATCTCCTGCATTGTTAGGGGGAGGGAACAAGTGCAACCTAGTAGAAGTCGAGAGGCTAGGTTCTGCACTTGACTGAGGGCTTGGAGGATGTTATGGTGCAGTTACGCAGCTGTGCGAGATGGAGAATGTTCTAAAAAGTTCAAGAACAGAGACCAGAGTGGAACCAACTTCACGGGAGTGTGCGTGGCACTGTGAGGTCATGGGTACCTGATGGGGAAACCTGGAAAGGGCCCCTGAGGTCAGCTTGGCAGCAATGTCATGGCTTAAGGTCACACTAGAGATGAAATTGCCAACATCCGCTGGATCGTGGAAAAAGCAAGAGAGTTCCAGAAAAACACCTATTTCTGCTTTATTGACTATGTAGAAGAGTTGACTCACTGGAAAAGACTCTGATGCTGGGAGGGATTGGGGGCAGGAGGAGAAGGGGACGACCGAGGATGATGAGATGGCTGGATGGCATCACCGACTCGATGGACATGAGTCTGAGTGAACTTCAGGAGTTGGTGATGGACAAGGAGGCCTGGCGTGCTGCGATTCATGGGGTCGCAGAGTCGGACATGACTGAGTGACTGAACTGAACTGAACTGAGGGACGCTTTGGCCGGACAGACAAGGAGGCTCTCACTGGAACCCCCAGGCATGCATGTCCTACAGCTTGGTGATGCAGTGATGAAAATCAGTTCTAAGACTCTAACTGTGGGCTCACATCTCAGGGTCAAAGGCTGAGATTTGGAAATAAGAAGGAGTTTGGGGGGGACCCAGAGCTGATCTCCAGGGGAAGGGAGCAGGGACAACCTGCTTCAAAAGGAGCTTGCTTGAAGAATCTAACCTGTGACCGGCACAGTCTGAGGGACACAGGGACTGGGGTCAGATTTGAGCCTGAAAAGTCCAGAGAGGAAGGGACTGGCTGGTGGCCTGCTCCCCTGCTGGAGCCCAAGTATGGGCGGTGTGGGGTGTGGAGTGTGGAGGGCAGGGATCTGAGGGGATGGCGGCTAAGGGGGTAGGGAGTGGGGGTTGTCAGCGAGCAAGGGCCCTGGGGTGGTCTTGCATCGGGTGGGAAGGGGCCACCCTGAGGGACTGGCAGGACTGGAGGCCAGGCTGGCTGCCCAGGCTCCCTTAGTAAGCAGAGTAAGCAGCAGGGCAGACAGAAACACAACCTTCCTCACATAGGGTCTGCGGATCACAGTTCAGTTCAGTTCAGTCGCTCAGTCGTGTCCGACTCTTTGCGACCCCATGAATCGCAGCACGCCAGGCCTCCCTGTCCATCACCATCTCTCGGAGTTCACTCAGGCTCACGTCCATTGAGTCCGTGATGCCATCCAGCCATCTCATCCTCGGTCGTCCCCTTCTCCTCCTGCCCCCAATCCCTCCCAGCATCAGAGTCTTTTCCAGTGAGTCAACTCTTCGCATGAGGTGGCCAAAGTACTGGAGTTTCAGCTTTAGCATCATTCCTTCCAAAGAAATCCCAGGGTTGATCTCCTTCAGAATGGACTGGTTGGATCTCCTTGCAGTCCAAGGGACTCTCAAGAGTCTTCTCCAACACCACAGTTCAAAAGCATCAATTCTTCGGCGCTCAGCCTTCTTCACAGTCCAGGTGCACTGCAAAGCCCTTGAATCGGGGGGTGAAGAGTGAACTGGAGGGACAGAAGAGAATTAAAATGCAGAGCTGAGGCTCTGTGCTCCCCACACAGAGGCCCCGGGTTCGATTCCTGGTCAGGAAGCTAGAGCCCACACGCTGTGACTAAGACCTGACACAGCCAAATAAATAGACAGACATTAAAAAAAAAGTACAATGCAGCTGCTTTTCAATCGCCTTGCACATACGCTCATGAATGTCAGTCTGTGGGAAGGCCTGGGCTTGCTAGGAGATACAGAAGCTACTTATTTCCTTCTTCCTCACCCTGCCCTTCAAACACCATGCAGAGTCCTTCTTCTCCCGACTCCTGGTTGAAATCTCAGCTTCTCTCCTCACAGCCTTATTGTCCAACAAAAAGATAACATGAGCAAGCCACATTGCTGCATGCTTAACTCTAACATTCTAGTAGCCACAGTAGAAAAAGCAAAATGGGACAAGTAGAGTTAATTAATTTTAATAATGTATTTTATTATAATGGATAATGTATGGGCCACCTGATGTGAAAAGTTGATTCATTGGAAAAGATCCTGATGCTGGGAAAGATTGAGGGCAGGAGGAGAAGGGGATGACAGAGGACGAGATGGTTGGATGGCATCACCGACTCGATGGACATGAGTTTGAGCAGGCTGCGGGAGATGGTGAAGGACAAGGAAGCCTGGCATGCTGCAGTCCATGGGGTCGCAAAGAGTCGGATACAGCTTAGTGATTGAACAACAATGATAACAATGTATTTTATTTAACCCAGTATATGTAAAATATTACCATTTAAACAGTTAATGTAAAATGGGAGATGTTTTACACTTTTCCCCCATACTAAGCCTTTGAAATGCAGTGTTTTAAAACACTTTATTTTTTTGATGGTTTTCTTGGCTGCACATAAGCTTTTTAGTTTGATGTCGTCCCATCTGTTAATTTTTGCTTTCATTGCCAGTGCCTTTGGAGTCCGATCCAAAAAACTACTGCCAGGAGCAAGGTCAAGGAGCTTACTGCCGATGATTTCTGCCAGAGGCTTTATGGTTTCTGATTTGACATTCAGATCCTTCATCCATTTTGCCTTAGCCTCGTGCGTGTGGTGTGGGGTAGGGATCCAGCCTGGTCCTCGTGCACACAGCTCTCCAGTTTTACCAGCACCAGTTATTGAAGAGACTGTCCTTGCCCTGGTTTGCATTCTTGCCTCCTTTGTTGTAAACTAACTGACCACAAATTTATGCATTTATGTCAGGGCTTTATGCTCTTCTGTTGATCCATGTGTCGGTTGCTAAAGAAAACAGAATAAATGAACAAACAAAAAACTCATAGCCACAGAAAACAGATGGGTGGTTATCAGAGAGCCCGGGCCAGTGGGGAGGACCAAAGGGTGAAGGGGCCAGTCGTGCGGCAACAGATGGGAGCCACATTTTTGTGGGGGTCACTTTGCAGTATACATGAATATCGAACAGTTATGTTGTAGCTAATATAATGTTCATATCAGTTTTATGTCAATTAACAAAATGAAGTGCAGTATGTATTTTACAATTCCAGATTATCTCTATTCAGACTGGCCTCATTTCAAGTGTACAATGGCCTCATCTGACTCTCAGATATCAAGGAATGGTTTTGTTTCCAGGTATTTGAAAAATCCGGTCCAGTCTGGAACTAAAGCTGTGATTTATTCAATTCAAAAGTCCCTTCCCCACCCTGGACAGATTTGGGCTTGGAAACCAGCAGTAGAAGAAGGTGTGTGTGTCGGGGATGGAGGGAATAAGTGGTCTTCCACTGATAGGTGGTCTTTCTGCCCCTTTGCTCCATCCCTCTTCCTCTGCCCAGGGCTAGGGGCCAGGGACGATTAGAGGTCAAGGACAGAATCTTGGGCATGTGTCTCTCTGACATTGTACCTGCCGGAGTAACATCCTAGGCTCCCTTCTTCCATCCTGCACTTCTATGCTGGGGAACAGTCACCTGTGGTTCCCCAATGCTTGCACTCAGCTCTGGGCTGCTGGCTGTCCTCCAGTCCTAGATTCCCTTTGGGGAGGTCACCTTGCCTCTCCAGGCCTTCAGAGATGCCCATTCCTGTGACTGCCCCGGCGGCCCACCTGCGGGGCAGTGCACGCCCGCCATTACTCTCCCATTTTGCTCCAGGAGCAGCGCCAGCCCTTTCTTGCTCTTAGATGCTCCAGGGACAAATCTGGTGCTGCTCCCTGATGCCCACTCCCCCACCCCCAGGGGACCCACCCAAGTTCTCTGGCGACTCCCTTGATGCCCATTTGTTTGGTCTGCCATCACTGTCCTCCCGTACCCTCTACCTTCAAAGTGGATAACAGAGAATAATAGTGGCAGAACCTCCCTTTGCTGAAACCTACATGATTGGATTTCCTGTCTCTCTATGGAGACGCCAAGACCCCCTTATCAGCCTGTGACATTTACAAATACAGTCAGGAAGGGTGAGCCCGCACCAAAATATTAACATTGGCAGTCCCCAGGTATAAACATTCCAAAGGATTTTTATTTTTGCATTTTGGAATTTCTTATTATATAAATGCCTGAAGTTTATTATTTTATTATAATTTTAAAAATCATAATAATGAGATCATATAATCATAGTAAAATTATGATTTAAATTTATTATAATCTTTTGAGAAAACCAATGACTCTGGGAGTCAAGTAAGATAAGAATATGAATATTTAAAGGAAGCATACATCAAGAGTGAAGTGCATATCAAATGTTTGTGTTCCAGGTCTGTGCGCACATGTGTAAACAGGATGCTGTGTATTTGGAGAGGAAAGCTTCTCTGCTCCCCTCCCTGACTCTGTTCTGCGTCATCTCCCAGGCTCCTCGCTGGCTGCTACTGTTTTGTTACCTTTTCCAGGGGCAGAATCTGGCCGGACATTGGAAGGTGATGCAAGGAAAGAGGGATTGCTCTCTAACCTCTGCGTCTAGTGGTTGTGTGGCTGCTGCTGCAGCCCAGGACTCCAGGGGCCTCAGGGGTCCCCCTGGATCAGTGGTCCCCTTGCAGCAGCTTCCACAGCAATGCCTCCTGGCGTGGCCACCTTCCTTCTCTGCTCCCCTGACACTTGCCTCCTGCAGTTACAGTCTCTGAGTTATCTCTCATTCCCCTTTTCGGTCTTCAGCCCTTCAAACCATGTGCAATGTTAACTACAAACTGGCACTTGCCATCCATCCCTACAAGGATTAAATCATGTGCTGCCGCAGCTGCCGATTTTCAACACCCCCTGAAAGGAGTTCAAGGTGGAGAGCGGGAATGAGGCACTCTGTACTCAGGGGGAAAAACTGGCAGGACAGGTCTTCAGATAATTAGATACTTTCAGGAGCTGATTTTATGAGCCCAGTTCTTGTATCTCCCCATATCTGCTGTTGCTCAGTTGCTCAGTCATGTCCGACTCTTTGCGACCCCATGAACTGCAGCACGCCAGGCTTCCCTGTCCTTCACCATCTCCCTGCCCCTTATCTAGAAAAGCACTAAATCTTTCATGACGATGACTATTTCTCCCGACTAGCAGAAGCTTCATGCGACTAGCAGAAACCTTTTGCAAAATATGTGCTTGATTGCATGTACTCCCCCTTCACCAAAATCAGATATATACTGACATTTCCTCCCTGTCTCTTGGGAGCAATTTCTTAGAGCTATCTGAGGGGCTATCTCCTGGGCTGCAGTCCTCATTTAGCCCCAAATAAAAATTAACTTGCAACTCTTGTGCGTTTTTTTAAGTTGACAGAAAAACTTTCCTGAGTTAAATCCCATCTCTTTGAAACACCTAGCATGGCTTCATTTCTCCGCACTGGACTCTGGCTATTTCACAGTCAGCCCAGTGCTTTCCCATCATCAGCCCATGTAGCTACGTGGATGCAGCATCACCGTCCACTCTGTACCTCCTGGCTGGGTTCTCCACTGCCCGGGGGGACCAGGTGTGTGGTTGTAACATGGCACGCTGGCCCTAGGCCAGCCTGGCCTTGGGCCTGCAGCGGCAAGTGGCCCCTCAGGCCAGGCCTCCTGGCCTCTGTGCCTAACATCCTCCCTGGGATGCCACCTCTACCCCTAGCGACAGGGCTCACCTCTGGAGA
>SJYT01060424.1:46472-227203 GCA_006410635.1 Cephalophus harveyi
GGTGGGTGGGGGCGGGGAGTGTGGCTACACTGGTCAGACCCAGGCCTGAACCCCTTGGCCCCACTGGTCATGGGTTCTGGGCTGACTGTGTCCCTCCTCCCACTTATCCAGGTGGGAAGCGGGTAGGGCACACCTTTAAAGAATGACATAGCCATAGGGTGTGATACAAACAACACGGTCCAAAATGACAGAAGACACAATTTCCAGTGAACCCTGAGCTTCAGCATACACTCACTGCAGTGCATTACCATCTAAATGACACACCCACAGGTGCCAACACAGTTCTGAAGCCAACCATCAGAGGCCAAAAAGTGGGCAGTGGCCCAATTCCTGGAAATCCCCACCCCTTCCTGAAATAGTTGGAATAACCCTACCACTCATTAGCCTATGAAATTACCCAGCCCATAAAAACTAATCACCCTACCTTCTGAGATGGCCCACACTTTGTGGAGTGCGTTTCTCTCTAAATCCACTAATCTAATCCACTTCTTACCTATCACTTTGTCTCTCACTGAATTCTTTCTGCAATGAGACATCAAGAAACTGAACTTCATTAAGTCCTGAGACCACACATGATCTCAGTTAAAAGACAGTGGGTTCAAGTCCCAATCAGAGTTACGTGGTTTTACTACCACCCATGGGGCTTCCCAGGTGGCGCTAGTGATAAAGACCAGCCTGCCAATGCAGGAGACATAAGAGGCTTGGATCCCTCGGTCAGGAAGATCCCTGGGGGAGGGCATGGCAACCCATTCTAACATTCTTGCCTGGAGAATTCCATGGACAGGGGAGCCTGGTGGGCCAGTGCCATGGGGTTGTAAAGAGTCAGACACAACTGAAGTGACTTAGCACACACGCATATCACCCATGAGCCCTCAGCACAAACTGAGCTAGGCCCAACCTCCTTTCCAGTGAAACAGGTGACTGACTTGGTGGGGATCTGGCTGGTGTACTGGGAACAAGGCCGTGTGGAGCAGGGCTGTGCTGGGGGCGGGGCTGTGCTGGGGGAGGGGCTGTTCTGGGGGCGGGGCTGTTCTGGGGGCCATGTGTCCTTTTTTTAAAAATAAATTTATTTATTTTAATTGGAGGCTAATTACTTTACAATACTGTATTGGTTTTGCCATACATCAACATGAATCCGCCACGGGTATACACGTGTTCTCCATCCTGAACCCCCCTCACCTCCCTCCCAGTACCATCCCTCTGGATCACCCCAGTGCACCAGCCCCAAACATCCTGTATCATGCATCGAACCTGGACTGGTGATTTGTTTCTTATATGATATTATACATGTTTCAATGGCATGCTCCCAAATCATCCCACCCTCTCCCTCTCCCACAGAGTCCAAAAGACTGTTCTATACATCTGTGTCTCTTTTGCTGTCTCGCATACAGGGTTATCATTACCATCTTTCTAAATTCCATATATATGTGTTAGTATACTGTATTGGTGTTTTTCTTTCTGGCTTACTTCACTCTGTATAATAGGTTCCAGTTTCATCCATCTCATTAGAACTGATTCAAATGAATTCTTTTTAATGGCTGAGTAATACTCCATTGTGTATATGTACCACAGCTTTCTTATCCATTCATCTGCTGATGGACATCTAGGTTGTTTCCATGTCCTGGCTATTATAAACAGTGCTGCAATGAACATTGGGGTACATGTGTCTCTTTCAATTCTGGTTTCCTCGGTGTGTATGCCCAGCAGTGGGATTGCTGGGTCATAAGGCAGTTCTATTTGCAGTTTTTTAAGGAATCTCCACACTGTTCTCCATAGTGGCTGTACTAGTTTGCATTCCCACCAACAGTGTAAGAGGGTTCCCTTTTCTCCACACCCTCTCCAGCATTTATTGCTTGTAGACTTTTGGATCGCAGCCATTCTGACTGGTGTGAAATGGTACCTCATTGTGGTCTTGATTTGCATTTCTCTGATAATGAGTGATGTTGAGCATCTTTTCATGTGTTTGTTAGCCATCCGTATGTCTTCTTTGGAGAAATGTCTGTTTAGTTCTTTGGCCCATTTTTTGATTGGGTCGTTTATTTTTCTGGAGTTGAGCTGCATAAGTTGCTTGTATATTTTTGAGATTAGTTGTTTGTCAGTTGCTTCATTTGCTATTGTTTTCTCCCATTCAGAAGGCTGTCTTTTTACCTTGCTTATAGTTTCCTTTGTTGTGCAGAAGCTTTTAATTTTAATTAGATCCCATTTGTTTATTTTTGCTTTTATTTCCAGTATTCTGGGAGGTGGATCATAGAGGATCCTGCTGTGATTTATGTCGGAAAGTGTTTTGCCTATGTTCTCCTCTAGGAGTTTTATAGTTTCTGGTCTTACATTTAGATCTTTAATCCATTTTGAGTTTATTTTTGTGTGTGGTGTTAGAAAGTGTTCTAGTTTCATTCTTTTACAAGTGGTTGGCCAGTTTTCCCAGCACCACTTGTTAAAGAGATTGTCTTTTCTCCATTGTATATTCTTGCCTCCTTTGTCAAAGATAAGGTGTCCATAGGTGCATGGATTTATTTCTGGGCTTTCTATTTTGTTCCATTGATTTATATTTCTATCTTTGTGCCAGTACCATACTGTCTTGATGACTGTGGCTTTGTAGTAGAGCCTGAAGTCAGGCAGGTTGATTCCTCCAGTTCCATTCTTCTTTCTCAAGGTTGCTTTGGCTATTCGAGGTTTTTTGTATTTCCATACAAATTGTAAAATTGTTTGTTCTAGCTCTGTGAAAAATACTGTTGGTAGCTTGATAGAGATTGCATTGAATCTATAGATTGCTTTGGGTAGTATACTCATTTTCACTATATTGATTCTTCCAATCCATGAACATGGTATATTTCTCCATCTATTAGTGTCCTCTTTGATTTCTTTCACCAGTGTTTTATAGTTTTCTGTATATAGGTCTTTTGTTTCTTTAGGTAGATATATTCCTGAGTATTTTATTCTTTTCATTGCAATTGTTTCCTTAATTTCTCTTTCTATTTTCTCATTATTAGTATATAGGAATCCAAGGGATTTCTGTGTGTTGGTTTCAACGTTCTTCCAGGTTGCACACTGTTCCTCACCTGGCCCACCCGGCCCCTACCTCTCGAACAGATGCCACCACAGATGGAAGTGCTTTCCTTAAGCCCCTGCAGGTGTCCCCTGCAGGTTCCAGCCAGTCCCCACAACATAGCACTGAGTGACAGCTCTCCTTTGCTTAGGGACCTTTGCTTGGGGGCCAAACAGAGGAAGAAAGGCAGTTGGTGTCCACAAGTGCAAGTTCAGGCTCAGAGATCTCTCTGTGGGCAGCACCCATGCTGAGGGTGTGTGTGTGCATGTGTGTGTGCATGTGTGTGTGTGTGTGTGCAAGTGTGTATTTGTGTGCAAGTGTGTGGGCTTTCCAGATGGCACAGTGGTAAAGAATCTGCTTGCCAATGTAGGAGACACAAGAGACATGGGTTTGATCCCTGGGTCAAGAAGGTCCCCTGCAGGAGGAAACACCAACTCACTGCAGTATTCCTACCTGGAAAATTCCATGGACAGAGGAGCCCAGCGGGCTATAGTCCATGGGGTCACAAAGAATCAGACACAACTGAGTGACTGAGCATGCATACACACACATGTATGTGTGCAGGGGTGTGTGTGTGTGTACGTGTGGGTACATGTGAGCTATGCAGGTTGTAATTTCCAAAACGAAAGTGGACTTTTTCCTTCTTGGCACATTCTTTTAGATGAAAAAAATTTACAGAAGCATAAAAATGAGATCATATTTAGCTACAGTTCCAATGGATTGCCTCTGAAAAAAAAGAAAAAAAAATTACTTTCCATGAAATTAGGGTTCTTCTAAGAAACTCCAAGATCCACAGCAGTAAAGATGCCAGCTAAAGACAAACTTGGCTGATGGTCAAATGGCTGGAATGGTCACAGGGCTCACTGTGGTCCAGAGCATGCTGGTCAGGGGAGGTTTCCACCCTGGTGCCTTCCTCAGAGCAAACCCCCAGCTCCTTGCTCAGTGTCTTTTCCCTGGTTTCTCAGAGTCTGTGAGCTCCTCAATAGCAGAGGCCATTTCTTATTCATCTCAGCATTCAGTGCCCAGACTGGATGCCGTAGGTGCCCCAAACTTGTCTAAGAGCATCTGAGACAGGGTCCTGGGTTGGTGGGAACACAGATGGTCCTGACTCAGTGCTTTGACCTTCCTGAGATTCAAACTCTTCTCACTCTGCTCCTTCACATCTCCAGTGACCTCCAATCAGAGCCTGATGTGAAGAGCCGAATTGTTAGAAAAGACCCTAATGCTGGGAAAGATGGAGGGCAGGAGGAGAAGGGGATGGCAGAGGATGAGATGGTTGGATGACATCACCAACTCAGTGGACATGAATTTGCACAAACTCCAGGAGATGGTGAAGGACAGGGATGCCTGATGTGCTGTGGTCCATGGGTCACAAAGAGTCAGATACTATTGAGTGACTGAACAGCACCAAGGCCTCCCAGCCTCCTTGGAGACTCAGGCTCCAAGTGGACTTGGGAGAGGGCCATATTCAGAGCAAACCCCAACCCCTTTCTGAGCTGAAGCCTCCTGGGAGCTCCGATGTGGGGGTGCATCCGGGGGCCTTGGTGGTGTGGCCCTGGTGCGAGCCCTCACCCCTGCCTGGAAGCCCCGGGCAGGAGATGGGACTTCCCACTCACTTGCAGTGAGGGTGGCACTTAATACCTGTCAGGTCTCCTCACAAGAGAGAGGTGGCCATATGAGGGCTTGGGTCTACCAGTTTCCATGAGAGTGTCGGCCATTATTCTTAATTACTGATATAAATGACCAATTTATTACTAGTATGAAGAGTGTGATCCTCCTTGTAGTTGTACCATGATGGGGAATCCAAGGTAGTAGTAGTGTTTTGTTTTTGGAAAATTCAAAGATACAGATTAGTTTTTTGTTTTGGTCACAACTTGTGGCTTGTGGGATCTTAGTTCCCTGCCCAAGATTGAACCCAGGCCCTTGGCAGTGAAAGTGTGATGTCCTAACCACTGGATTGCAGAGAATTTCCAAGGATGTTGTTGTTGTTTAGTTGCTAAGTCATGCCTGACTCTGTGACCCCATGGACTGCAGCCCACCAGGCTCCTCTGTCCATGGGATTTCCCAGGTCTTAACACTGGGATTTCTGGAACACTGGGGTGGGTTGCCATGCCCTTCTCCAGGGGATCTTCCTGACCCAGGGATCGAACCTGGGTCTCCTGCACTGGCAGGCAGATTCTTTACCACCAAGCCACCAGGGAAGCTCCACTCTCAAGGATCTAGATTCTTAATGAAGACACGTCTCCAAAGATGCTCTGGTCGCCTCCTGAGAGGGTGGCCACAAGGATCTGTACTCCTTGCTTAACCCCCAGCTCTTCATCTCGGCAGGAGAATCAAGGTCACAGCTAATATCTGCAAGCCCAGGCTTGCTGATACTACCCTGGACCGGCTGCTGTTGGCTCCTGAACCATGGCCACTGTTGGACTCAGGGCCCTTCCTTATACTCTTGCCTATCCTGACTGCCCTCACCGCCTAAGACTGCATCTCCCCTTTAGACCCCCAGCCGGTGACTCCAGGCAGGGGAAGGGCAGGTGGCTAATGGCTCTGATAACTTCCTGGAGGTCCCATTTCCTGGGAGGCCTTTTGTAAATCCCTCCCTGCTTCTTCCAGTTTGGGTCAGTGCCCCATTGCCCTAAGACACGAACCCTCTCCCCCCAACACACCCCACTCCCAGTCCTTGAGAGCAGAGCCCCGCCCAGGCACAGAGCAGACGCTCAGCAAACACTCAGGCAACAGAACCAAACCTGTGAGATATGCTTTTGGCAAACATGGAGGCTGCCCCGCAGAAGGCAGGTGCCCTGGCGCGAGGCTCTCCGCTGCTCCCACCGGTGTCTGCTGCGTCTGCACCAGAGGAGCCTGGCTCGGACGGGAGGGCTCTGTGATCTACCCTTCCACTGCACAAAAGTGGCCTGGGGAATCCCTCCTCGATTTTCTCCTCCGCCTTCTCTATCTCTCCTGGAGGAAGCAGTGACCGCAGAGGGTCTTCGAGGGCATCTTTGCCACAGAGAAGCAGGCCAAGGCCCGGAGAGCAGGCAGACGTCCAGGGCTGTTGGGAGTTAGTGCTCTCTGGGGGCCCCTCTTCGGGTGCAGCTGTAGAATTTCAGCAAAGGTGGGGCTACATAGCAGGCATGTGTGTGTGTGAGTCACGCAGTCGTGTCCAACTTCTTTGCAACCCCATGGACTGTAGCCCACCAGGCTCCTCTGTCCATGGAATTTTCCAGGCAAGAATACTGGAGTGGGTTGCCATTTCCTTCTCCAGGGGATCTTCCCGACCCAAGGATCAAACTCACTGGGGCCCAAAACCCCTACATAAAAGTTTGCTGGAGGGAGCTGGGGAGCTGGGGAGCTGGGTGGGCAGGGTCAGGGGTGCCCCTGAAAGCTTCTGGAAACCTGGGCATATACCTGATAGGCGGAAGCTGGTGAAAGGAAAGGTTGGATGTTAACTCCGTGTCTTAGCCTGGGATCCCCCACGCTCTGGCCCACCTCCCTCAGCGGTCCCTGGGAGCAGTCCTGGCTCAGCTCCGGCCAGCGTGGGCCCCTCCCCAGCACAGGCGCATCTCTCCAGGGCCCAGGAGTCAGTGTGTCCCGGTGAACTCCGCCAGCCACAGAGGGTACAGTGGGCAGAGACGGCTGTAAGGATATCAGACAGAAGTCCCTCCCCCCCCCGCCCCCACTCCCCTTCAGGGGAGCAGACCTTTCCCCTGGCTCGGGTCCTGCCATCACCTGGCCACAGCGATGGTGGATGGACCGAGGGGCCCTCCGTGTGACACCCGCCGCCTCACCTTCAGCCTTAACCCAACAAGCAAACTGCCAAGGCAGGGCCCCGGGCCTCTTTCTCCACGGAAGCTCCAAGGACAGGGAACATCCCTGTCTCCCCCTGTGGCAGGGGCAGTCTTCTCTGGCAAAATCCCCAAGGACCCCTCCATCCGGATTTTCTGCCGCCTCCCGCCCTGACCACCTCCCACCACCAGGAAGGCCCTCTGAATCCGCATGGGAGTGGAGCCCGCGCGCCACCCAGAGGAGGGCTTGGATAACTGCGCCGACCTCTCAGTTTCCCAGCTCTATCTGACTCCTTAATTATCTCCCCTTAAAAGGCGTCTTCGGAGAAGGCAATGACACCCCACTCCAGTACTCTTGCCTGGAAAATCCCATGGACGGAGGAGCCTGGTGGGCGGCAGTCCATGGGGTCGCTAAGAGTCGGACACGACTGAGCAACTTCACTTTCACTTTTCACTTTCATGCATTGGAGAAGGAAATGGCAACCCACTCCAGTGTTCTTGCCTGGAGAATCCCAGGGACGGGGGAGCCTGGCAGGCTATAGTCCATGAGGCTGCAAGAGTGGGACACAACTGAGTGCCTAAACCACCACCACCGCAAAAGACGTTTTAACACTGAAAAGAGAAATAATTTCACGACATTAATGGTGGTGGAGTCATTTCCTGTGGTTGCTGAAGAAAAGGACCTTAACTCAAGGGGGCCCTGGTGCGTTCCTGCCAAGTTTGATGACACAAGTCTTTAATGACCCCACTTACAGGGATCCACGGTCCATCCTGCTGCTGCCACTGCGTCTACAGGTGCCCCAGAGCCGCCCTACACCTTGCAATAACTTGCTGTAAGTACACCTGAACACAGGTTCATCTTGCTATAACTCCTCTTAATCCCTCAGCACCTTGACATGACACCTCTTGACATATCTAAATCTTGCATAACTGCATCTTGACGTGATGCACCTCAATGTTACCCCACTTCCGCATACTTACTCCTTAGCCCAGCTGTGTGTGTGCTAGTTACTCAGTCGTGTCCGACTCTCTGGGACACCATGGACTCTAGCCCACCAGGCTCCTCTGTCCATGGGATTTCCCAGGTAAGAATACTGGAGTGGGCTGCCATGCCCTCCTCCAGGGGATCTTCCCCACCCAGGAACTGAACCTGTGTCTCCTGCATTGGCAGACGGGTTCTTTACCGCTGAGCCACCAGGGAAACCATTCTTACTGAAGTGGAAATGATGCCACAAGCCCAAGTTCTGGGGCCAGATGTGGCATCTCGGGGCAGCTGCCCGTGAAGCAAGGCTGGGTGGGCTGGGCCTTGGACCCCTCCCACCTGCCACTGGGACCTGTGCTATGGTGGCCAGCCCCAGTGGTGGGGCCACAAAAGAGAAGAGCTCCAGGCGTTACACTGTAGAAACCACTTTTATTTGGATGTGACTGCTCAGGAAATACTGAACATCCCAGACAGATGACAGGCCGGAAAGTCACAGATGAATGGTGGCTTTTAAAGCTATGGGGTGATTAGAAGGTGAGCCGTCAAGGCATGAAGCCAATTTTCTCTCTGGTGATCCCCCCGCCTTTCTGACCCTCTCTCCCCCAGGAGCAGAAAAAAGTCGATCCAAAACTTTAAGCCCTCGAACTGGCTCAGACAAATCACTCCCACATAATAACTTATTGCATTTCAAAATGGCAGCAGGTCCACGCAGCTGGGGCTGAGCCCTGACTCTCCTCAGAGACTGAGCCAGACAGACGCCTGGACCCCCAGCACGGGGCCAGGACCGTCAGACAGCACAGCCTTCCTTTGAAAACGATTCAGTTAGGGATCCAGCACGTGAGTTTACATTTCTCTGTGCCTTTTCTTTGAGAATGTCCTGGAGCACAAATGCCTTTGGACTTCCCGGCCCCCTGGAAGCCCTTCACTGCAGGAGGCCGGCTGGACGGCCCAGGCCCCACCCAGCTGGACCACTGTGGGGAGGAGGCTCGCCAAAGAGCAGGGACCCTGGGATGGGGTCCTTTCCAGCCTCCTTGATATCCTCTGTGTAACCGGAGCCCAGAGGACAATCCTGGCAGGTAATGTCCTTCTTGCTTCCTTGATGGTCTTTTCTGAGGGACGAGGAGTGAGGTCTGGAGGCCTGACTCAGGCGTCCTGCAGCCCTGAAGTTCTCTGAGCAGCCTGACTTACTGAGAATCGGAAAAATGGGTTACAGCCTTCCCTGTCCGACCCCTCCTCTCCTCCCTGGTCTTGGTATATAAGAATTTTGCGGTCAGTCCCTTATTTTCCCCACAAATCTACCCTCAGATTTCTCTTGGCTCCTAAAACTGTAGAGGAAAGAGGAAGGGGACATGAATCGGAGTCAGGCAGTGTGGGAGGGGGTAGTGGGTTTGTACCACTACTGCAATGAAGAGGCAGGATCCCTGGACAGGAGCAAGGTCTGTGATCCTTCAGAACTGAAGACGTTGACAGCACCATTCTGACTTTAAGAAAATAATGAAGGTTCTCATCAGTCAGCTGTGGGGACGCTCGTTGCCGAGGCAGATCCCCAAACGGGCAAGATGGTGGTAGACCTGGAATTTTCCACATAAGATGTTAGTTTTCTAGAAGAGTGAGGGTCATTGTCAGATAACCCCACGAGACAATTACTTTTCCTGGGCGAAACAAAACAAAATGAAACAACAACAAAGTCCTCCCCCCACCAGCCTTTTCATATTCATCACAATGAATTAAAATGTCCAAACAGATCTGCCAGCGTGTGATTTCATCGCTCAATCTGAAAAGATGGTCTGTGGATCCCATGATGTCATCGTTGGTGAGCTGTTTATCATCCAGATGGCGAAGGTTGAAAACCAGTTTTGGAAGCTGACACTCCTGATTTTGAAGGAGCGTCTTCCACGTTGCCTGGTCCCCTGCTTCATCAGTGGTAATAGATGCTGAAGGCATGCAGGATGTAGAGCAGGGTGGTGATGAAGGCAAAGAACTGGAAAAGCCGGGGAGTTACTGCCTGAGAGATGCTGGCAATCACTACCCCCTCCCAACCCCACACAGGCCCACGGCAGCCTGGATGGCCTTGTTTGGACCCTGCTTCACCCGCTGTCCGCCTGAGCCCTGCCTGGCCTGAGGGCAGCAGCCACGGCACCCGCCCTGAAGCTCTCCACCCCCTCGCCGCACAGTGGCTGTGGGGCAGCACTCGCGCCTGCAGACCAGGGCCCCTCTACCTGCCATAAAGGGGGCCCGTCTCCATGCCCGCCCTGAGTGCCCTCGCCTCTTTCTGGGCACCCTCCCCTTCCTCCACCTTCAGCCACAGTCTGTGCTCAAATGACAGTTTCACTCACAGGTCCAGAACTCGATTCTATGCACCACCTCTTAGATCTTCGGAGGCTCAGAGGCCCCACAAGCTCTCTGGTCAAACTGAACTCCTGAGATGCCCTCACAAGCCCAGTTGATCCCAGGATCCTCATCTCGTCCAGCTACCCAAGCCCAAAACCTGTGCTCCCCCCGACCCCTCCCTCCCTGACAGCCATGTCCAAAGCCATTCCTAAAAATACCCGGCTGCACTGTCTAATGATCTCTCGGTCCAGCAGAGGACTCCGTCTTCCCTTTGCCCCACCCTGTCCAATCACACTCTGTTTCATTCATTCATTCAACACATATCTTGTAAGCATCTGCTATGGGCTTCCTCGGTGGCTCAGTGGTAAAGAATCTGCCTGCAACGCAGGAGACGCGAGAGAAGCAGAAGACGCAGGTTTGGGAAGATCCCCTAGAGGAGGGCGTAGCAGCCCACTCCAGTATTTTTGCCTGGAGAATCCCATGGACAGAGGAGCCTGGCAGGCCAGGGTCCATGGGGTCGCAAGAGTTGAACAAGACTGAAGCGACTTAGCATGAGCGTGCATGCTTCAAGCACAACCATGGATCTAATGGTGAACAAAAATTCAAAAATTCCTATCCTCATGGAACTTGCATTTTAGTGGCACATGCAGAAAAGACCCAAGATAAACCAGGAGAGAAGTAGAAGCTACTACTCTGAGTGGGGCTGAGTGGCGGGCTCGCTGAGAGGTGACAAGTGAGGAAAGAACAGGAGGAGGTGAGGGAGCCGGAAGCCGAGGCCCAAGTGAGAGGGGTCCAGGGACAGCAAGAAGGCTGGTGTGACAGGGGCCCCTGAGCAGGGCGAGCAGCACCCCGAGTGGCGGGAGGCAGAGTGGTGCTGGGCTGGGGTCAAGGAGGCAGACAGGCCGGAAAGGCGTCCTGGAGGGTCACCACGTTGGCCTGGTATCCTTCTGACAAGGGGGTCCGCACCCCATATCACACCCCCTCCTGCTGCTGCCCGATCCGTGGGGAACCCGACTGACACAGGACTTCTCTGGCCACAGAGACTGGAGCTGATGGGATGGGACCCAGCCTGGGCCTTAGATCTTCCTGAGAAGGAGTAAGGAGGGTTAGGAGCACTTGTGGGCACACAGACTCACACTGGAGGAACCCACCACCTGTCATGTGAGCCACCTGCCACTTGAGGGCGCCATCCCCCAAGAGAGGGAAGCAGCCACACTCAGGGCCTGGAAAGGCTGTCGGGCGGGCAGGCAGTGAGCCAGAGGTCCAGAAGTCCTGCTCGGCCCACAACTCTTCTGGACCACCTTGCCTTGGATTCCATCAGCCAATAAGTAACCCCGTGGAAACAGGGGGACTGAAATAGAAGGACGCAGGAACTTGAGCCGTGATGAGGAACTGAGCTCCATTCCACCAGCAAAGGGAGCCACTGACGGATTTTCTTTCCTCATTTTTAAAATAAATTTTTATGTGGACCATTTTGAAAAATCTTTGGTTAATTTGTTACAATATTGCTTCTATTGTTTATGTTCTGGTTTGGGGACCATGAGGCATGATGGTCTTAGCTCCCCGACCAGGGATTGAACCCACGCCCCCTGCCTTGGAAGGTGACGTCTTAAACCACTGGATTGCCAGGGAAGTCCTAAGGATTTTCAATAAGAGATGTGCATTCTGGAAAATTTTATCTTTTGGAAAAACATATTCTGAGGGCAGCGTAGTTGGTGTGAGTGAAGTGTTAGTCCCTCAGTCATGTCCAACTCTTTGCGACCCCATGGACTGCCAGGCTCCTCTGTCCTGGAATTCTCCAGGCAAGGATACTGGAGTTGGTAGACATGCCCTTCTCCAGGGGATCTTCCCGGTCTCCCTGCATTGAAGGCAGATTCTTTACTGTCTGAGCCACCAGGAGGAGAGATGACACCTACACGTGGGCTTGGCACCCTGTGAGCTTGGGCACACCTGACTGCCAGCGCATCTGTGTGCGCACACGCGCTCTCACACACACGCACACACACCCCTCCCATCCCGCAAGACTCCTTCAGTCTGAGGATGTAGGGTCATCTGTTCCAGAGGAGACAGAATTGAGCCCCTGGCTTTCCCTCCCTGGCGGTGCCTGCCGTGTTCTCGTCCAGCACTCACCGAGGCTGCAGTGTTTATATAGTAGTTTTTCAGGTCCTGGGTCTCTGACATGATGGTGGCGTGCACTTGTAACACGGCGGCACTCATGTACAGGATGCCCGTGGTCCCGTGATACAGGCTGTCCTGGAAAGATGCAGCAGAGGGCATGGTCACGGTCACACGAGCACGCAAGCAGTAACACCTTCTCCTCTGACTCAGCCTCTGGGCAGAGGGGGCCAAAGAGACAAGCCTGCTCCCGAAACTCCTGCTTTTGGCTTTCACAGTGTTCCTAGTGAAATTTCTATGTTGTGAGCAATAGTGGATTAAATAAATGTCAATACCAGTATGAACCAAGATTTATTGAGTGCTTCTTCCCGGTCAAAATGTAGGCTAAATCTTTTCCTCATTTATCTCATTTAACCTTGTGAACTATGAGGTTGGTTCTATTTATCGTTAAGGCCATTTTGAGGAAATAGAAGTCCCAGGTTAAAGTCAGTGACTACAGGCTGAGCCAGGATTTGAAACCTGGCCACATTAACACCAAGCTTGTGCTCCCCAACTGTTAGTGCTATGAAGGCCTGCTGTTTGCTAGGTGTTTTCCTAACTGTATACACTTGTGTCGTTTCATCTTCACAGCTAGTTTCATAAGGCAGCTACTATTAACATGCCCACTTTAAAGACGAGAAAACCAAGGCTTAGCTAACACATGGCAGAGTCGGGCTAATCTGACTCTAGATTTCCATCCATCTTTGAACCTTTGTGCTAAACTCTCAGCAGTGTTCTTTAACATCATAAGAATACCATAGTTTTCTGGAAGGAATATCATAATAGGCAAATTGGCATTTTGCAACCCCTAAAGAATATTCCAGTACTTTGGCCACCTCATGCGAAGAGTTGACTCATCGGAAAAGACTCTGATGCTGGAAGAGACTGGGGGCAGGAGGAGAAGGGGACGACAGAGGATGAGATGGCTGGATGGCATCACGGACTCGATGGACGTGAGTCTGAGTGAACTCCGGGAGTTGGTGATGGACAGGGAGGCCTGGCGTGCTGCGATTCATGGGGTCGCAAAGAGTCGGACACGACTGAGTGACTGAACTGAACTGAACTGAAAGAATATTCATCAGAACATGAAAGAGGACATTGGAGAAAAGAGTGATGGGCTAAGGTTGTCACAGTGAAAGAAGGACCACCAGTCACCATGTGTGATGTGACTTGGAGACACTTATGAAGCATCCTTGCCAGAAAGGTTTAACCCATTTCAGTTTAGCCTTTAGATGCTAACTTATGGCTTATAGAAAATTCAGGGACTAGAGGAGCAGATCACACCAGGAAGAAGCAAACAAACCAAAATGTGGGAACTTCTACAGCAGTGGTCCCCAGCTTTTTCGGCACCAGGGACCGGTTTTGTGAAAGACAATATTTTTTCATGGACCATGGGTGGGGGGTTAGTTTCAGGATAATTCAAGTGCATTATATTTACTGTGCAATTTATCTCTATTATTATTATTGCATCAGCTCCACCACAGATCATCAGACATTAGATCCTGGAGGTGGGGGACCCCTGGTCTACAGGACAGCTGACCATCCAGTTTTTTCAGCAAGTCACTGGCAGGGAGAACCAAGATAGTGAGAGGGTAACAGGCAGGAAGGCCAGGGGTCTCCAAATGGAGGAAATAGGCTGCAAGTGTCAGACAGTTGAAAGCAATGGCACCCCACTCCAGTACTCTTGCCTGGAAAATCCCATGGACGGAGGATCCCCTGGTGGGCTGCAGTCCATGGGGTCGCTAAGAGTCGGACACGACTGAGCGACTTCCCTTTCACTTTTCACTTTCATGCCTTGGAGAAGGAAATGGCAACCCACTCCAGTGTTCTTGCCTAGAGAACCCCAGGGACAGGCAGCCTGGTGGGCTGCCGTCTATGGGGTCACACAGAGTCGGACACGACTGAAGCGACTTAGCAGTAGCAGTAAGCGGCAGGACGAAACAAACAAGTGTTAGATTTTTTTCCCCCTTCTCTATACAAATTTAAAAAGAGGTTTCTCTTAAAATTCTCTGCTGCCGTGAAGACACCAGGCTCCACCTGAACCTAACTTTTCTCAAACCTGGGGCTAAGCAATGCGTTTTTCTCTCGGAAATGTTTGTCTTAATCTATGTTAATGAGCTATGTATTTATTTACCCTAGACTCTGTCTTCAAGTCGGTTCTGCCATGCAAATGTTCTCTTAAGCTACGTTACTGAGACTGTTTTTGCTTGGAAATCTGCCTTTCTTCAAGATTCATGTCAATCATTTTACGGCTTGGGATAGCTCACTTTGTGCCAATGTTCCCTCAAAATGCATGTTGTGAGTGAGGGGCCTGGTGCTAGTCTCTGAGTTTTGAGACATCTCCTTTCTCTAATTAACCGCTTGCTGATAGGTATATAACATACCACTTAAAGGCTAGCAGGGGGCACTCTTTCTGCCCCCTTCTGATGTCTATATCAGAAGCGTTCTCTATCTCTTTTATACTTTAATAAAGCTTTATTACACAAAAGTTCTGAGCGATCAAGCCTCTTCACTGGCCCCGGATTGAGTTCTTCTCCCTTGGAGGCCAAGAATCCCGGTGTCTTTCGTGGTCCGGCAACCACCTATTGAAAAATAGATTAAAGGCACTCAAGAATCACCAGTACCAAGTGCAAGTGGGCCTGGTGAGGAGGACCCTGATTCAAACAGGTTGACTGCAAAAACATATTTCAGCTATAATGGGAAAGAAGGTGAAGTCGCTCAGTCGTGTCCAGCTCTTTGCAACGCCATGGACTATAGCCTACCAGGCTCCTCCATCCACGGGATTTTCCCAGGCAAGAGTACTGGAGTGTGTTGCCATTTCCTTCTCCAGGGAATCTTCCCGACCTAGGGATCCGCCTGGGGTCTCCAGCATTGTGGGCAGATGCTTTTACCGTCTGAGCCACGAGGGGAGTGACTGTGTTATAATGGGGGACAGTTATAATTTTCCAGAACTGTGACCTGTGCCTTTGATGATAATGAGGAATTATCATTAACTTTACGTAAGTTTGATAATGTAAGAAATCTTGTGTATTTTTTGGAGGCATTCTGCAGTGAAGTGTGTATGAAGAAGGAATTCATAGGGCCTGGACTCCGTCTTAGGCCCGTTCACGCTGATCATGCTCAGCCACCTTTCCAATGGACTCTGAACTCTGTGTTTAGTGCCTATGAACACAACAACAGAAGGATAAGACCCCCTCCAGACAGGGGAACCTTGAAGATCGTATTTAGGTTACTCATCGCCTAAGAGAAAATGCCGGGGGCCAGCTTGAGGAACTCCGCCCATGGCAAAGGTCATGAGGAAGGAGGCTTGGCATACGCAAAGGCGTGATCAAGCCTCAGGAAACCCCCTGTTCCTGAGCATCTACCCCCCAAACCAGAGTACTTTACGGGGGCTCTCCCCCATAACCATTTCTCTCGGAGAAGGAGTTAACTTGCAGCTCCAGTTAATAAAAATTCCTGGGCGTGACAAGAGTATTTCAACTTACGAACTCTGAAGCTTCTCTGGCCTGCCTGATCAGGTTCGTCCGGCCACATGTGATTGTTCACAGCCTCCCAACTGTGAGAGGCACGGGATGCTTTAAAACTTTCTAAATACAGACTCTTTTGAGAAGATTATTAGTATAGTATTAGTGGGTTGATTAGAAATTATATTGGTGAAGGGTTTTTTCATTTGTCCTGTCAATAATTACTGCTAATTCCCTGCCCTGGGTGTGACAAGGGTGTCTCAGGTCAAACCTTTCTGCTGAAAGACTAGCTTGTGTGACAACCTCTCAACCATAAACAGCACAGAGAGTTTGGAGTATTAGCATAGTGCTTTTCTCATTGTTGAGTCAATGATTGCCACCAGGCCTCCATATCCTTAGGCACCTGGGAATATATTAATCAATGTATTTGGAATATAGAAAAGGAAAGATAGTAGTTTTTGATGTTAGCAATACGAGACTTTTTGAGTTAATGAATTTTCTCTTTTGTTATAGATCACTGTACTTTGTTATAAATCACTGTGTCCTTGCTAGGTAAAAATGTAACTTTATCACTATCTTAAGACTAAATAGATCTTAAAGGGAACATTGGTGAAAGGTTTTCATTTGTTGGGCTAATGTTTTCTGCTAAATCTCCATATTCCCTGCCTTTATAATGAATATAACTAGCATATGAAGCAAATGTGACAAAGTCTTGAAAATGTTGGAATCTGGGTTATGGTTACATGAGGATCCATAATAGCAATACAATCCTCCCTACTTCTGTTTTGAATTGTTCAATAGAGAAATATTTCCAATGGTTATCAGGATGGTGTGATGACATGAAAAATATTTAACGGATGGCATAATAATAAATGAAAGACTCTACATCTAAAATGATTGGTTCAGTGAGATTTATACATTTTGTATAAAATTTGCCAGGAATAGGGAAGAATGAATTGTGATAGGTGATTGTGGTTAGACCTTGAGATCTGGGTTATTCTTTTCCTACTATATTTCTTTCAATACTGCTCAAATTACTTTACCATAAATTAAAATTAGAGGGGAAATGCGTCAGGATGTGTTTGCTATGGGAGGAGCTGGGCTGTGCGTATATACTCATAAAGGGTGGCAGTGGAGGGAAATACAAAGCAGGATGGATTCTAGCAGAGGAATGCTTTTATTCCCATCTAATAGTTGTTGTTATTCAAAAGCAGAGACATTACTTTGCCGACTAAGGTCCGTCTAGTCAAGGCTATGGTTTTCCCTGTGGTCATGTATGGACGTGAGAGTTGGACTGTGAAGAAGGCTGAGCGCCGAAGAATTGATGCTTTTGAACTGTGGTGTTGGAGAAGACTTTTGAGAGTCCCTTGGACTGCAGGGAGATCCAACCAGTCCATTCTGAAAGAGATCAGCCCTGGGATTTCTTTGGAAGGAATGATGCTAAAGCTGAAACTCCAGTACTTTGGCCACCTCATGAGAAGAGTTGACTCATTGGAAAAGACTCTGATGCTGGGAGGGATTGGGGGCAGGAGGAGAAGGGGACGACAGAGGATGAGATGGCTGGATGGCATCACGGACTCGATGGACGTGAGTCTGAGTGAACTCCGGGAGTTAGTGATGGACAGGGAGGCCTGGTGTGCTGCGATTCATGGGGTCGCAAAGAGTTGGACACGGCTGAGCAACTGAACTGAACTGAACTGAGTAGTTGTTGTTGTTTAGTAGCTGAGTCGTGTCTGACTCTGCAGCCCCACGGACTGTACTCTGCCAGGCTCCTCTGTCCTGCCTTTCCCGGGCAGGAATCCTGGAGTGGGCTGCCATTTCCCTCTCCAGGGGATCCTCTCAACCCAGGGATGGAACCCCTTGTCTCCTGCCTCTCCTGCACTGGCAGATGGATTCTTTACTACCGAAGCTCTCTCTAATAGTTGTTGCTCAGCTGCTAAGTCATGTCCGCCTCCTTGGACTGCAGCATGCCAGGCTCCTCTGTACCTCACTATCGCTTGGAGTTTGCTGAAACTCATGTCCATTTGAAGGAGGAAACAGACAGAACAGGCTCCGCCTTGAAAGCAGGACTCCATCTTGGGCCGGACTGTGGACTTTGAGCTCTGTGCCCAGTATGTATGGAAACGACATACCAATGGGAAACCAGAACCCCTCAGATGAAGGAGCCTCTGGACTCATAACTAGACTCTCTGTCACCTAAAAGAGTATGGTAATTATCTCTGTAACAGAACAAAGTCGTAAAACCCATTATGCTTATGGGGTATTGCCACAGGCCTATTGATAAAAGTCCACTGTTTAACTATCTAGGCTTATGACACATGAATCATGGGTTAACTTTGATTGTATCTCTCTTTTACTTTGTCCAGACTAGTTTCAGGGAATTTGGGGAGGTGGGTTTGAGCACGTACCCTTTAGGGTATATAAGGTTTTACAAAAACTGGTCGGGGTCCTGGGCTAAGAGGAGACTCTGCCTTGGGCTCGCCGGTGTAACAGACTTCACTCCATGATCTGCATGGTCCTTCTGAGTGAGTTTGTTTCCTGGAACGCATGGCTACAACACATTGAGTCGATGATGCCATCATACTATTTCATCCTCTGTTGCTCCCTTCTCCTCCTGACCCCAGTCCTTCCCAGCATCATGATCTTACAGTAAACACATTCAGATGAAACGTCGAGATTCCCTAGGGGCCCAGCCCAGAAAGCGTCTCTGGTTCCTCCTCCCACCCGTGTTTATCCTCAACCACGTCCAGGACGTTGGTCTGGGAGGAACCTCAGGCCCTGGGTCTCTCTCCCTGATTCTTACCAGAATTTTCCAGGACTCATATCTTTTGTAAAATCCAAACACGTAAGACAACAGGAGCATCAGGGAGATGAAGAAAGAGGTGAGCGAGACATACATCACCCATCCTTGTAGCAGCGGGCTTGCTACCTGCGTGGCTGCCACCAGGATCCAGACCCAGACCCCAAATATCTGTAAGAGAAAAGCACAGAAGAAGGCGCTTTATTGGCTGGTGTTGAGTGTGATGCTCTTTGCATATTTCCCATCTCTGTCCTCCTCTGGCTTTGGTTAAGCACGCTTCAGGGGCTTCCCTGGTGGCCCAGATGGTGAAGAATCTGCCTGAAATTTGGGAGACCCGGGTTCGATCCCTGGATCAGGATGATCCCTTGGAGAAGGGAATGGCTACCCACTGCAGTATTCTTGCCTGGAGAATCCTATGGACAGAGGAGCTGGTGGGCTACAGTCCACGGGGTCACTAAGAGTGGAACACGCCTGAGTGGCTAACACTTTCACCTTCATTTTTGGTCTTCTATGGTTTGTGCAATGGTGATGCAGTGTGCTGAGGTATGGATATCTTTTTATTAAATATGCTTGTATTCATTTTATATTCAATCTGATGATCCCTTGGTCTTGGTCTTGAGAGCCTGATTCTGTAGTTTGTGGCTTCTGCTAATGTTCATTCCTGTTCCCCTTTCCCTCCTATAATTGTTGAAGGTTGATTGTGATCATGACTGTAGGCTTAGCTCAGTTCTAAATGATTCTCTTAGAGACTTTCTGTATAAAGGGCTCCACTTACTTCTGTCTAGCTCGGATGAAAGATACACAGCTTTCAGGTCCTGGGACTAGCAACTCTCATCTTACGAATAAATGACACATAGACACAGATATGGGCTTCCCAGGTGGCTCAGATGGTAAAGAATCTGCCCGTAATGCAGGAAACCTGATTCCTGGGTCAGGAAGATTCCCTGGAAAAGGAAATAACTGACGACTCCAGTATTCTTGCCTGGGAAATCTCATGGACAGAGGAGCCTGGCAGGCTAGAGTCCATGGGTTGCAAAAGAGTGGGACTTGACTGGGTGACTAGCGCACTCACTTTCAGACATAAATAAGTCACTCCATCCCTTATGGGGCTCCCACTGCTGTTGTCCTGGAGGCAAAGCACTTTTGCATTTATGGAGAATTTTCAGGCTCTTACAAAGCAAAAGGCAACAGGAGGAGGAGCCAGAAGAGACCAGGGAGTGGGCCTCAGGGCAGAGCTCCCCAGCCTCGGGCAGGGGTGGGAGCATCCCCGGGAGCCTGGCTGCCTCTGGCAGCACGCTGCCCCAGGCCTCAGCAGACAATCTCCAGGGGAACTGTGCAAGTCCTAGGCTGGACCTGGGACTGCCCATGAGCGAGCAGGGGTGGGGCTCTCCTCCTCACCAGACTCCATTGCTCGTTCCAAGCAGGAAGTGTAGAGGAACAAGAGCTGCTGTGCTCCCGAGCTGGGCTCTTGCGTGTTGATTACAGTGACCAGGTGGCTGAGGCTGAGGGAGGTGCCAGAGCATGGCTTGGGGGCACCTGCCAAGCACCTTCCCCACCAAGCCATGAGACGGGCCTGGAGATGCTGGCCCACTGCCAGTACCCAAACAATGCTGGTCGTTAGCGGCAATGACATTCAGGACTTAGTGACTGTGGAACCTATAAAATGTTACACTCACATGAGACCTCTGAGGGCAGAGAATGGTCTGTGCCATTCACCGATGTATTCCTGGTGTCCAGCCTGGGGCCTTGGAGAAGGCAATGGCACCCCACTTCAATACTCTTGCCTGGAAAATCTCATGGATGGAGGAGCCTGGTGGGCTGCAGCCCATGGGTTCGCTAAGAGTTAGACATGACTGAGCGACTGAGCGACTTCACTTTTCACTTTCATGCACTGGAGAAGGAAATGGCAACCCACTCCAGTGTTCTTGCCTGGAGAATCCCAGGGACGGGGGAGCCTGGTGGGCTGCCGTCTCTGGGGTCGCACAGAGTCGGACATGACTGAAGCGATTTAGCAGCAGTAGCAGCAGCAGCCCGGGGCCTGGAGGAAAGCAGGTAGGGAGGGTGTCAAAGAGCATTCTTTGGAATGACTCAGTGATAAATCCAAGGGCTTCCCTGCTGGTAAAGACTGCACCTGAGACAGGAGGCCCAGGTTCAGTCCCCGGGTGGGAAGATCCCCCGGAGAAGGAAACGGAAGCCCACTCCAGTATTCTCGCCTGGAGAATTCCACGGACACAGAAGCCTAGTGGACTACAGTCCATGGGGTTGCAGAGTCAGACACAACTTAGCAACCAAACCACCATGATAAGCCCGCCACCACTACCTCTTGTTCACTAGGGGCTTTAGAGTTTATAAAGCGCATTCACAGAAGTGCACTCACCACGGGTGGTCCAGCGGTTAGGAACCAACTGGATATTCAGGGGACACGGGTTCCGTCCCTGGTCCAGGAAGACCCCACCCACACATCTGAGTACCACGCCTGCTGAGCCCCATCTTTAAAGCTCGCACTCCACAACAAGTGTAGCCCCCCACTTGTTGAAACTAGAGGAAACCCTCACCCAGCACCAAAAAAATGCATCTATAAATAAAATGCATTCACTCAGATGGCCTCATTTCATCTGTACAGGAATTCAAACTCTCAGGGGCTTTCTACAGAGAGCTGCCACTTGATACCTGCCGCCTCTTACTGCCAGCTTCCCTGCCTCAGCCCTACCAGCCCATCAGTGCTGGCAAAGGGTCTCCTCACCCCGGCTCCTACCCCCAGAGGCCGCCCTGGGCAGACACTACCACACGCGCACCATCTATGTGTCTGCACTTCATTCTCGCAGCATGTGAGACGCTGCCCTCCTGGGAGCGTCTGGAGAAGGAAATGGAAGGAGGGACTGAGGTCTGAGGCTGCGTGGGACACAGAGCCGGGCAGGGGTGGGGCTCTCCTCCTCACCAGATTCCATGCCCCAAGGGGGGCCCCTGAGCATTTGGGAGAATCTACTCAAATTGCCCCTTCTTCTTGGCATAAAGGTTGCACAATCAGCTTTACGCAAAGGAATGTTATTTACTTTTTATTTCCACACCCTCTATCTTCTGAACATTAGAAGGGAACCAAGGCCAAGGCCAAACTCCAGGTGAATTTAAAACCAGTGGAGTTTGCTATCCTGATTCTGTCTCTGTCCCAAACAGCCTCGGTTGGATTCCTTACAAGGGAAAACAATTTTGAATATTTGTCTTGACTTTTTTTTCTAAACTTATATTTAGCTTTCCAAATTTGCTTGGCAACCTAAATCATTCTCTCCTTTTAACCCTCATTTTTTGTTATCTCAAGAGCTGGAGATATTTTTGGATGTTGGGGGCTGGCCTTCAATGTGGAAGAAGATTGTTTTAAAGGCAGATATTTCAAGCAAGTGTATTTCAAGTACGATTTTGGCAGTCTGTTTCTTAAGAACAAACACAGATTACTCACCTGTGCGTTTTCTAAAGGTTGAACTGAAACTGCAAGGGATCACTTAAGGGAGGGTAGAGCTTAACAATAAGTTTATTTATTACTCATTCTTCTCTAAAACATGGAGAATAGGCCCCTCACATTTAGAGAGCTGGTTATAGAGGATGAGAACTGGGGTAACAGCACCCAGATGCAGTCAGGAGCAATAGCCAATTCCAGATCGGGGCTGGGGACCCGATACATCATCAGAGCAGACAGCAAAATATTTTCAAAGGCTCTTGGGGTTAGGTCAGATGGATTCAGAAGGCTGCTGCTGACTAAAGATGGGGCAATTTGACCTTCAAATAAATATAATAACTGCTGTGGATTGCGCCTAGTCGCTCAGTCTTTTTCAACTCTTTGTGACCTCATAGACTGTAGCCCGCCAGGCTCCTCTGTCCATGGAATTCCCCAGGCAAGAATACTCGATCAGGTTGCCATTTCCTTCTCCAGGGGATCTTCCTGACCCAGGGATCGAACCCATGCCTCTTGCATTGGCAGGCGGGTTATTCACCACTGCACCACCAGTGGATTGGACTGTATCAACCAAGTTGAAATCCATGAGTTGAAAATGATGCTTTTTATTTTATTTTTTATTTATTTATTTTTAAAATTTTATTTTTACTTTATTTTACTTTACAATCAGTTCAGTTCAGTTCAGTTCAGTCGCTCAGTCGTATCCGACTCTTTGCGACCCCATGAATCGCAGCACGCCAGGCCTCCCTGTCCATCACCATCTCCCGGAGTTCACTCAGACTCACGTCCATCGAGTCCGTGATGCCATCCAGCCAATTACTTTACAATACCATATTGGTTTTGCCATACAAAATGATGCTTTTTAAAAGCTCTACTTTGGTCATTTTTGGAGGATGCTTATTATTTTGGAAGGCAGCCATATTCACCACTATACCGCCAATAATTATTATTTTGAAAAATGCTTAATAAAGGAAAAGAATTATGCCTGTTTATGTATTCTAAAATACATAAATTCCTGAGCCTTAACCCTCAGAGCCACACCCTGAGCCTTGCTGCTCCTGGGACCTTCCAGGGACTTTGAGGAAGCCCCAAGGTCCGGATGTTGCCCCAGAGATGGTGAGGGAGGCTGCATTGTTAAAAATTTCCCAGGTGAAGCAGTGAAGACTGAGAAGCCCCAGGGCCCATCTTGTTGCTTCCAGGCTCTTCCACTCCAGTTCATGCACAAGCAGTACTGATGCTTCCGGGGTCAAATCCTAGCTCTGCTAAAGGGGCAGATTATTTAACCCATTTCTGCATCCATGTGCTGGTTCCTCAAACAGAGGAGGTGGGGAGGACTCCTCTTCCCTGGTTCCTGTGAGCATTAGATGAGTCTCTCATGCACAGGGAGCATGAGAGAGTGTTGAGCAACCATTGTTGGCCGTGTTATTGGCTATAAGGACATGGGAGGGAATCTTCCCCAAGAAAGACCCAGGAGAGGGAAAGTCCAAGGCCAGTCTTCCTGAGGGATGGGAGGTTCACTTCTGGAAGAACTGGGACACCAATCGGCAAGGAGATGAGATAGCCCTGAGGGGGCACAGACCCTTCTAAGGAGTTGATGAAAGCTTTGGTCACCTAGAAAAATGAACCTGCGTACACGCGTGCTTTTGTCTACAGATGTGGGGACTCACAGTCCCTCCAAACCCACCTGCAGCCCCCATGTTGAAGTCCATTACCATTTCCAGGATAGATAATGGTGCCATCAGCCAGCCTACTATTTTGATGATGTTGATCAAGATATTAAATGCATATACTCTTCGACCTAGTAATTTCACTTTGGGAATCTGTCCTATAGACAGCACACACACACAAAATGGTGAATGTACAATGTTGTTTGTTGAAGCCTGCTGGTTACAGAAAGATAGAGAAGCATCCCAAAGGTTTCATCCGGCGTGAGCGGGGGTCGTGAAAGCAATTATGTCATACAGTGGAAAACTCGGCAGCCTTCAAAGAGAATGTAAAACTGTGTATCAGAATAGAACAAACCCTAGAATTGTACAAGGCAGAGAGCAGCGTGCCCAGTGTGCTATGATTTACACAGAAGAAGAGAATGTCTAAGCGTATGTATGTATATATGTGCTTTGGTTTGAATATTTCTGGAATGAGACCCAATAAACCAATCATGCCCTGACCTCCCGGGAGGAGAATTTCTTGGCTCAGAGACAAGATCTTCTAAATAAATCCAAATCACCAACATACACATTGAAAAAGAAAGAAGCAAGACCCTGGGCTGGATGATGGGGGCTCACTTCAAAAGTCAAAAGATTTTGCAGCAGAATGAATGGACCTAGAGACTGGCATACTGAGTGAGGTAAGTCAGAAAGAGAAACACGAGTATCATATGATGCCACTTATATGTGGACTCTTAAAAAATGGCACAAACGTATTTACAAAATAGAAAGAGAGTCACAGATGTCGAAAAGAAACTGATGGTTACCAAGGGAGAAGGGGAGAGGGGGAAATAAATCGGGAGATGGAGGTTGACACGTACGCACTACCATATATGGACAGCCAGCCTGGAAGGCTGCAGTCCACAGGGTCGCCAAGAGCCGGACACGACTGAGCGACTGAGTACAGTGAGCTCGACTCAACACTCTGTAATGATCTATTAATGATCTGTAATGATCACTCTGTAACATATGGGGAATAATCTGAAAAGAGTGGATATACGCTGTGTATAACCGATACACGTGGCTGTACACCTGAAACGAAGGCAACATTGAAACTCAGCTATACTTCAACCAGGACTTTTGAAAAGATTTTTGAATGGGAGTGACAAGAAGAGAACTGCCTTTCCTTTGGGGAGAGATGATCTGTCCTAAGAGGACAGAGCAGGAGGGGTGCCAGGGGCTGGGGCAGGGGCTGGGTGCACTGCCCCAGGCTGGGAACTTCACTCTGATCGCCGGTGATGACAGCTGCCCTCGCAATGACCCCAAGTGAAGGGGGAGCGGCTGAAAGACACCAGGCTCAGGGCTGGGCTCCTGGCCACTCCCCGGAGGCGTGGTCCCGGTGGGGCCAGTCTTGGGGTTGGGAATAGGAGGAGATGCTGGCCATACGATACTCTGGCTGATACCAGAGGCAGGTTTTTCTGCATAGCTGGGCGTTATTTCAGCCTGGCTGGTCCACTCACCACCAACACTGCGTTCCTTTCCTAACCACTTGGCTTAATCTTCACAAAGCGTTGGTGGCCCCTCCTCCCCTTTACCGGTACTCAGCTGAACACAAGCTGCAGGAAAAGCCGTGACTCGTGGGACTTCCCAGGCGGTCCAGTTGTTAAGAATCCACCTTGCAATGCAGGGGACGAGGGTTCAGTCCCTGGCCAGGGAGCTAAGATCCCACATGCCGTGGAGCAGCTAAGTCCACACACTGCAAGTACTGAAACTGCACACTCTGGAGAACCGCAGCTGCTGAAACTGTGTGCTGCAACATAAGACCCACCGAGGCCAAATCAAGAAACAAACGTTCAAAAAGCAAAAAAGAGAAGGCCAGACTCGAGACAGGGAGGCCCAGGAGGTCAGTGGGGCCAAGTGAACTGGGGCTCCTGCTCCCTCTGACGGCCCGGGAAGAATGAGCTGAGGGAAGAACAAGGTCTGGCTTGTCCACGATGGGAACCAGGGCCATTTCGGGGCCTCTTCCGATGCTGAGATGTTTCAAGATGAAGAAAACTATTGTCCCACACATTCATGTAGCCACGGCCCACACTGTGTGAGTCCAAGTCCCCTGGCCATTGTTTACCTTCCCAAAATTGTGATAAAATACACTGAACAAAGCGTGCCATTTTAACTGCTTTTAAATGTACAGTTCAGTGGCTTGCCTAGGGGCTCACATTGTAAAGAATCTGCCTGCAGTGTGGGAGACCTGGGTTCAATACCTGGGTCGGGAAGATCCCCTGAAGAAGGGAATGGCTACCCACTTCAGTATTCTTGCCTGGAGAATTCCTTGGACAGAGGACCCTGGTGGGCTATAGTCCATGTGGTCGCAAAAAGTTGGACACGACTGAGCGACTAACACTTACCTTTTTCAGTGGCTTGCCTAGGGGCTCACATTGTAAAGAATCTGCCTGCAGTGTGGGAGACCTGGGTTCAATACCTGGGTCGGGAAGATCCCCTGAAGAAGGGAATGGCTACCCACTTCAGTATTCTTGCCTGGAGAATTCCTTGGACAGAGGACCCTGGTGGGCTATAGTCCATGTGGTCGCAAAAAGTTGGACACGACTGAGCGACTAACACTTACCTTGCTGCTGCTGCTGCTGCTAAGTCGCTTCAGTCGTGTCCGACTCTGTGCGACCCCATAGACGGCAGCCCACCAGGCTCCGCCATCCCTGGGATTCTCCAGGCAAGAACACTGGAGTGGGTTGCCATTTCCTTCTCCAATGCATGAAAGTGAAAAGTGAAAGTGAAGTCGCTTGGTCAGTGTCTGACTCTCAGCGACCCCATGGACTGCAGCCTACCAGGCTCCTCCGTCCATGGGATTTTCCAGGCAAGAGTACTGGAGTGGGGTGCCATTGCCTTCTCCGACACTTACCTTACTCAGTGGTATTAAGAGCATCCACAAGGTTGTGTACAATCTCCAGCATCCATCCATCTCCAGGACACTTTTCATCTGGCAAAACTGAAACTCTGTCCCATTCAGCACTAACTATACCCCCTCCTCCAGCCCTTGACAGCCGCCGTTCCTCTGTCCCTTAAAGTTTGCCTACTCTACTTTGTATGAATGGAATCATAGAGTGTTCTCTTGTTTCTAGCTTATTGCACTCAGAATAATTTCCTTCCTTTTAAAAGGTGAATAATATTCCATTATTGGGGCTGCTCAGATGGCTCAGTGGTAAAAAAGTATATATATACCTGCCTGCTGATGCCGGAAACACAGGAGACTCGGGTTCCATCCCTGGGTCGGGAAGATACCCAGGAGAAGGAAATGGCAACCCGCTCCACTATTTTTGCCTGGAAAATTCCATGGACAGAAGAGCCTGGCAGGCTACAGCCCATAGGGTCACAAAGAGTCAGACAGAACTCGGTGACTGAGCGTGGCAACATTCCATTATATGAATATACCACATATCTATTTTATTTTATTTTATTTGCAAAATATATATTTACTTACTTATTTTTGGCTGAGCCAGGCCTTAGTTTCGGCATTCAGGCTCTGGAGTGTAGGCTCAGTTGTCCCACGGTATGTGGGAGCTTAGTTCCCCAACTGGGGATGGAACCACTGGACCTCCAGGGAAGTCCCTCATGTCTCTTTTGTTTACTCATCCTTTGGTGGACACGTGGGCTGCTTCCGCCTTTCAGCTACTCGCGGTAGTGCTGCTGTGAACATGAATGTGCAACTGTATGTCTGACGCACACCCTTTAGAAGGGAAAAATAAGACGAGCCCCATGCAGGGGCTGCTGTTTGGAGCCCATCTGGCAGTCCTGATACAAAACGCCCAGAGAGTCACAGCCCCTTGAAACAGAGCACCCCCGTTGGTGCCACCGAGGCCAGCACGGACATCCCTCGGGACTTTGGTACTGCCCACTCAAAATGCTTCAACCCCAGGGTAATGTAATGGCTTAAATGGCACAACAGGAATTAGATCTGTGTCTTATTTTCTGATCGTGCGGCATGTGGAGTCTTAGCTCCTAGACCAGGGATCAAACCTGTGTCCACTTTAATGGAAGCATGGAGTCTTAACCACTGGACCACCAGGGAAGTCCCTAGATCTGTTTATCATTTTTCAACCCTAAGATTTTAAATCGATTGTAAAATTAAGGCTAATGTTATCAGCAGAGGAATTCTTTATTATGTTATGTTCCTTTCGGGGCCGAGTGCTGGTTGCAAACTGTGGGGAACATACATTTTGTATTCAATTTTTTTTTGTATTTTTCCATTTTGCCACGTGGCTTAATGATATAGTCTATTCTTGTTGTTCTAGGTAGTTCTGTCAAGTTGTCCTGAACACTGGCATATTTAGGTGTGAATCGTGAATCATCGCTCCTTGGGAAGTACAGACTACATTCCTAAAAGCTTGTGGTCAAAATATCATTAACTGATCAACAAATAACTTTGTTTTATGTATCTTTCGGTTTAAAGACACATTATTCAATATAGTTAATATGTAATGTTAATCCATTAATATCAAGCTGTCACCAACCGCTCTATAACTATATGATTACCTAACACTTTCTAGGTAAAGCAAGTCACTGCCTTGCCAAACTTAGGAACACTAGACATAACTTCAGCGGTGTACTTGGACTATTTTGAATACTAAAATCACCAACAAAAAGCCAAGCCCCAAAATTAGCAAGATGGGGCACTAAACAGACTTGGGAAAGGACCCTGTTAACACTATGAGCTGTAAGAAGGCAAGGGTTTCCCCACTGGCTCAATGGGTAAAGAATCCACCTGCGATGCAAGAGATGTAAGAGCTACGGATTCGATCCCTGGGTTTGGAAGACTTGCTGGAGGAGGAAATGACAACCCACTCCAGTATTCTTGCCTGCAAAATCCCACGGACAGAGGAGCCTGGCAGGCTATAGTTCAAAAGGTCAAAAAGAGCTGGACATGACTGAACAACTAAGCATGCATTAAAGAAGGCAGGTATTGACCTCGGGTTGAAACGTGTGTCTCAGATTAGTGACTCGAATTTTTGTCTGCACTGCTTCGAATGACACACGTCCTCGAATCTGCGTGACAACACCTCAAGTATGGATTGTGGGGTTACACATAAAGTTTAGTGAGCAAGGGAACTTGGAAACGCAGAATCCGTGAGTAGTGAGGCCCGCCTGTACTTTCAATGGCACTATTACATTCCATCACAATGATAAAACTTCATTTAGTCATTGAGGCCCCAGGGCAAAGAGGTGTGGATTTTCCCTGTTATAGGTGATGCCGCAGTAGGTAACATTGCAAAGAGAGTTGTCTTCTTTTCATTCTTTCCATGGGGCTTCCCTGGTGGCTCAGTAGTAAAGAATCTGCCTGCCAAGGCAAGAGACACGGGTTTGATCCCTGATCCTGGAAGATCCCACGTGCTGCAGAGCAACGAAGCCCGTGCACCAGTACTGAGCCTGCGCTCCAGAGCCCGGGAGCCGCAACCGCTGAGCTCAGGTGCTGTAACCACCGCAGCCCACCCGCCCTGAAGCCCACGCTCCACAGCAAAAGAAGCCCCTGCAAAGAGCAGACTGAGCGCCGTAACAAGAGGGCAGCCCTGCGTGCTGCAACTAGAGAAAAGCCGGAAGAGCGACAAGGTAAATAAATAAGTCCTCCCTGTGGAATAAACTGCCCAACTGGGCGTACTGGTGGGCAGTGGGGTGGGGTGGGGGTGGGAGGTGTAGCAGGTGACTTTCCAGCATCCGTCAGGCTCAACATATCTCTTGGCTGGGACACATACGTGACCACCCTGGACAACGAGAGGCAAGGCTTCTGGGTCCTGGGAAGGGTTTCTTCCTGCCTCGGGGATGAGACACTCCTGCCCTTGCCCTGGCCATGGCTTGTCTGGGTTTAGGCCTGGAGCTATGATGAAGAGGAGAGATGGGAAGAGGCTGGGTTGGATGACACAACTGTGCTGCCAAAGAACCAGCCCAGGCAGAGCCCGCCGGCTCCTCCGGGCTTCCGGGGATGTGAGGTCTTCCACTTCCCTTCTGTTCCAGCCGTTTTGCAGCCCTCGTCACAGCGCTGCTAAGGACCTGGGATAAGAGTCTGCTCACATGACCGATGGTCTTCACCACCTCTTAGAACCCCCCCAGTTGGCTTCCCGGAATCCCCAGGCCAAACTCGGCTGACACCCAGCAGTCTCCCGAGCCTGTGCAATGCTCCCAGCACCCAGCCTTCCAAACGGCGGCTGAGATCTGTTAGTGGCTGATGAAATCCACCTGCTCACTACCGGCATTAAAAGGTTAAGTAGGGACTTCCCTGGTGGTCCAGTGGCAGGGGGCCCAGATTCGACTCCTGGTCAGGGAGGTAAACATCCTGCGTACCACGATGAAGACAGAAGACCCCACATGCCACAACCAAGACCTGGAGCGGCCAAATAAATAAACAAATAATTTTTTTTTTTTTAAGTGAAATAGACTAGCAGCAACATGAATGGACGTAGAGATGGTCATACTAAGTGAAGAACGTCAGACAGAGACAAATGTCCTATGGTATCACTTACACGTAGAATCTTATAAAGATGCAAATAAGTTTATTACAAGACAGAAACAGACTCACAGACATAGAAAGCAAACTCATGGTTGGCAAAGGAGAAAGGGGTTGGGAGGGATACACGGGAGTTTGGGATAAACAGATACACAGCACTATATATGAAATAGATAAACAACAAGGACCTTCTGTATAACATAGGGAAAAACTATATTCAGTATCTCGTGAAAACCTATGATGGAGGGGCTACTGTTCACCTTGCAATACAGAGGACATGGATTCCAGCCCTTGTCCAGGAAGATCCCACATGCCTTGAGCAGCTAAGCCAGTGCTCACAGCTACTGAAGCCCTCTGGCTGAGAGCCTGTGGCCTACAACAAGAGGGGCCACAGCTCGCTGCAGCTAGAGAAAGCCCACCAGAGCACCGAACACCCCGCTCAGCCAAAAATAAATGAATAAATCTATCTAAAAAAAAGTATAATGGGAAAGAATCTGAAAGAATATGTATGAATCACTTTGCTCTACATCTGAGGCTAACACAACATAGTAAATCAACTTTACTTCAATAAAAACTAGTTTGTTTTGAAACAAACAGGTAAGTAGACTAGTGAAGAAAATACAGCGCCTTGTTCATAGGAAAGGGCAATACTGTTTCCTGAATCTTTTGTTTTAATTAGTCACACACACACACACACACACACACAAAGTTGCCACGGAAACACATTTTTTTCGTGCATCACGGCCAGGAGTGGACCCCCAGTTCCAGTCTGCCTCTTTCTGTCCGAGAGCCTCAGTCCAGGCTGGTGCGGGCCCCCTGCCCCCCACAGTCCCCCGTGCCCTCCCTGGCGTCAGCTCGCAGCTGCGGTGGCTACGGCAGCAGGAGCCTCAGCCCTGGTCCTGGGGGATCACGCTGAGGTCTGTGGGAAGCGTGAGCCTCTGAGAGGAAGCGAGAAGGGACGAGGGGCTGTCAGACACTCGGAGGAGTTCCCGGAATGTCCTCCGTCTGCGGTGATGGAACTTGGCGTAAAGGCACCAGGGCCTCCACAGCTGGAGGGTAGGGGCCCAGGCCCTCCCAGGGGTGGGGGCAGGCACCCCTGAAGTCCTCACCTAGCTGCAGCCCTCCCTGGGGGCGGCGCAGGAACCCCAGCGCCCATGTGGGTTCTGATTACCACCATCTCTGCAGCCTGTGAAGCTCTTTGGGCTGGCATGTCACCTCCTTTGATGGGGGAGGAAGTTCTGAGAGATCAAGTACCCACAAGTACCCATGAGCAGGGGGCATAGGCTGCAGGCCGGGACTATCAAACCACCAGCTTAATGTGGAAGCTCTAGGCGCCACAATTCAACCCAGGATCCTTCCAAAGACCAGTCACTACGTACTGACTCTTGCAGTGAGAATTTTCTGTCTGTGGCTTTAAGGGTAACAGGAAATTGCCTGCCCAGGCCCCTTGAACTCCCACGAGGACCCCTGTCTTATCCGGTCCACTCCAGAAACAATGGTGTGGGCCAAAGCTCCGTCCACCCGCCCCCTGCAGAACAAGTCGTATTAGGAGCTCCTGGTACGCTCAAGGGCTCTCAGGCCTGGGCTGGCCCTGCGCCAGGGAAATCGGTGCCTGCCCTGGGGTGTGAGCCCGGGAGGAGCAGGATGCCGGCGGGAGGGGCTGCTGAGTCAGTGGCCAGGCCTCCTCTGCTTTCCTCCCCTCCCTCCATTGCTTCCTCCCCTAGGACCGCACCCACCCATTCTGAGCCCCTCCGCCCTCCTTCCCACTGGCCCAACTTCTCATTGACTCAACAGCACAGATTTACAAAGGAACATGAACTAGGATAATAAAAACATTCTTACTCCTCCAAAGTCTAAAGGGCTTTTCCTTCCAGTCTCAAAAAAAAAAAAAAAACTAAGCATTTTGGGGAACACATTCTCCCCCACGTTTTTAAAAAAGCTTGTGTACCTTAGAAAAGTTAGAAAGTACGGGAAAGATGTAAAGAAGCAGTATAAATGCATACTGCTCCCCAGTGGCCTCATAGACAGACTTCCCCATTCCCCAGCCCAACCACCTCTCTTCTTGGCTCCACTATGCTTATTAACCTTGTGACCCTTCCATTGTCCCCAGGAAGTCCCCCAATGAGCCCCTGGGCTCAGGGGAGGTCCCTACCTCCTCCTTCCCCCAGGAACCGCAGACATCTTGTGACCAGTGGCCGTGTTCCTGCCCTCAGTCGGGCACAGAGGACCCAAGGGTGTCACCATCCGCTCTAGTCCCCGGGCCCTCCTGCCCAGCTTGCTCCTTCCCTGCTAGTCTAAGACCAGATCCTCGAAAACCGGTACTGGACCAATGTCACCTCCTCCAGGAAGCTGCCCTTGTTCACTCCTCCCTAGGTCCTGGATGGAGGACTCTGCCTGTGGTCTTCAAGTCCTTGGTGTGGGGCAGGGAGCCTGGCATGACGCACAGGGGCCCAGCATGTGCTGTTGATGGCCTTGAGCAGGAGGCAGGAGGTAGCCTGTTGGACTCTCCACTCACTGGCAGCTCAGGCTCGCCTTTGCGGGCCTGATGCCCACCCAGCCGGCTGCTCCTGGGTGGACGGGCATTTCTGCCAGGTTGCTGCTGTTTAGTCCCTAAGTCGTGTCTGACTCTTGCGACCCCATGGACTGTAGCCCATCAGGCTCCTCTGTCAGTGGGCTTTCCCAGGCAAGAATACTGGAGTGGGTTGCCATTTCCTTCTCCAGGGGATCTTCCTGACCCAAGGGTGGAACCTGAGTCTCCTGCCCATTTCTGCCAGGAGCTGGGACCAAATGGGAACAAACACCCATCTGTTTTATCCTCACCCATACCCTCGCCCATACACAGGAAGGACTAGTCAAGAATGTGCTGTCCAAGAGGACAGTGTTCAGGGAATTCCTTGGTGGTCCATTGGAGAAGGAAATGGCAACCCACTCCAGTGTTCTTGCCTGGAGAATCCCAGGGATGGGGGAGCCTGGTGGGCTGCCGTCTACGGGGTCACACAGAGTCGGACATGACTGAAGTGACTTAGCAGCAGCAGCAGCCAGTGGCTAAGACTCTGAGCTTCCAATGTAGGGCACCTGGGTTTGCTCCCCAGTCAGGGAACTAGATTCAACATGCCGCAACTAAGACCCAGCGCAGCCAAATAAATTTTAAAAAAAGAGAGAGGGGAGGATGTTCAAATAAACACATCACTCCTCCCACCCAGCGTCATGTGGGCAGAGAGAGAGAGTCAGATGGGCAAGTAGGAGCAGAGAATCCCTCCAAGGGAAGGGGCTGGGGGAGGGGGTGTGCGTGATGTCTTTGAAATAGATCAGAGGACTCCGGAGCCCCACACCTGTGCTATCTGGCCCCCCTGGGTGGGAGTCCACGGAGATCCCACCCTGGGCTGCACTCTGGGTCCGGCCTGCGGCAGGAGTGATGGAGCTGGGCATCCGAGGAGCCGCGGGCCTGTGGTCTGCTGCCGAGACAGAGAACATCTGACTAGGCAGTGGCAGCTGAGGGGCGGGGCGGCTCACGGCAGAGGAGGAAGCAGGGAAGGGCTGGTGAGAGCAGTCAAGGCCGGGAACCCACGTGGGGCTCCTCCATCCCGCCCCACTCTGGTCTACTCCCTGCCCCTGCCAGTCCGGACAACACTCCAGAAACCTCTCCTGGCCCAGGGGAAAGTCCTCCAGAGAGCACCCCCGGTGGGGCACTGGCTGCAGGTGGGGCCTGCTTATCGCTGAGACTTCTTATCTGGGGCTCCACGGGCCAGGGGGACTCGGGGTGCCAGGGCACCCAGGTGTTTCCTTCAGGGCACCTGCTGTGAGAGGAATTCTCTGGGGACTGGCCTTCCAGCAGCAGGCTTGGCGGCCTGTCTTGTCCGAACTGAGAGAGGCCACCAGCTCAGGGAAGGTTGCATGTGGTTCAGCCGAATTCTTGGAGGAAGAACAGGGCCTGAAGGAGGGGAGTGTGCGGAACTGGCGATGGGCTGTTAGTTCCGCGGGTCCCTCAGCTCAAACCTGTCCTGCTGTGGCCTGCTCTGCCAAGCCGGCTGGACTCTGCCAGCCACAGCTCCCAGCTCCCTGAGAAAGTTTAAAAACTTTTTCAGTTTTTAAAAAAAATTTATTTATTTATTTACCTGCACCAGGTCATAGCTAGGGGCTTCCCAGGTGCCACAGGGGTAAAGAATCTGCTGGCCAATGCAGAAGATGAAAGAGAGGCTGGTTCGATCCCTGGGTCAGGAAGATCCTCTGGAGTAGGAAATAGCAACCTGCATCAGTACTGTTCCCGGGAAATCCCACGGACAGAGGAGCCTGGCAACTTACAGTCCATGGGGCCACAAAGAGTCGTCACGACTGAGCATGCACGCACACAATTTGACTCGGTCCTTAGCTGCGGCATTTGGGATCTAACTCCTTGACCAGGGATTGAACCTGGGCCCCCTGCACTGGGAGCATGGAGTCAGCCCCTGACCTTCAGGCAAGTCTGGAACCTGGATTCTGGCGAGGTTCTGGCACTGGGAGGACTTGAGGAGGTTCCTGTCACCATACCTCCTTGGGGGTTTCTCCAACCTTAAGGGCCCTGTGCCTCTGCTCTGGGGAGACCACTGGCCTCAGCACAGCCCCTCCCCACAAGGCCCACAGCCCGCTGGGCAGGGCCCCTCTCACGGGACTCCTGGTGCGTGGCAGTCGCTTTGTGTACTCATCAGCGTCTGGGGCTTCAGCTTCTTCTCTCTGCCTTTCAGCCTTGCAGCAGTGGTGCAAACAATCCCCTGTGCTGCATCCTATCTGTGGGCAGAACTTCCTGGGCATTCCATTCTCTCCCAAACATGACGGGCACCACTTACTGTCCTTCCCACCTAGTCTCCATTTGCCCCCGTCAGGCATCAAACTCCCCAAGGCGGGGGCCATGTCTTCTGCCTCTTTACAGTCCTGTGGTTGCCATAGGGTAGGGGCTCAATAAATATTTGTTGAGTGAATACATGGGATTCAAGTGGGATTGTCTTCCTCTTTCCTTGCAGTCTGAGTGTACACGTTTGTATACATTTCCTTACAGTCTCAGTGTATACACTCCTCTGAGTCCTGGGAAGCCCTGGTCTGAACAAGCGGATATCTAATCCCTTAATCCAAACCCCGGAAAGAATACCAAATTCTCACCCTGAGCAAGCTTGTCCTGACAGCGTCTCTAAACTCCAGGAGCCTTTGACAGGTGAGGCTGTGCACCCTTACTTTTTCCCTGTCTCGGGGTGCTCTTTAGTGTTCATGCATCGCTCCTTTAAGACAGGGTCCATGACTTACCATATCCGTTTTATTACTGTCTTTTTATTCTTGCAACCCCCTGAGAGCAAAGCATGGGTCTAGAATAATAGTAACACCTCAGTAAATATTTCTTGGTTTGCAACTGAAATTCGCTCATGAGAGACTCACACTTTCTAAAAAATTGTATTTATTCATCTAACTGCGCCAGACCTTTAGTTGTGACACACAAACTCTTAGCTGTGGTGTGTGGGGTCTAGTTCCCTGACTGGAGATTGAACCTGGGCCCCCTACACTGGGAGTGAGGAGTCTTAGCCACTGGATCCCCAGGGAAGCCCAAAGACCCGCGCTTTTTAGGAAGAGGTTTAGACAACCACCACCAATAATGTGGTGTGTGCTCACATTTCCTGTGCGGATGCTTCCAGGAAGGTCCTGACTGCAAGCCCAGAGTTGTCTGAGGAGATCTTTGCTGATGCTACTCTGTCGTTGAGGCTCAGAGTGGTTAAGTCACCTGCCCAGGGTCTCACAGCCACTAGGCAACAGAGCCAGGCTTATCCCTCTCAACTGGCTGACTCTGTGCGACTGAACCTGAACATGTCAGGAGCCTCCGAGGGTAAGGGCTGGGCCTGGGGCCAGGAAGCCAGAGTGGGTCCAGGCCCCTGGGGAGGTGGGAATCTGGGTCCTTCTTACACGGCCCCTCTCTGCTCCTGCCCCGCTCCTCCGCCGTTCTTCTCAGGAGCTTTGCTCTCCCCCAGCCTCACACTTTTTCCTCCCTGTTCTCTCTTCCTATTGCAGCTTCCCAGGGCCTCCATGGGCATCATTTCGCTGGGTCTCAGTGGTGCCCTGGCCATGGAGGCCTTTGATCCCCGGGTCCTGCAGGGGCTGGGCGAGGTCAGAGGGGGCGAGACCGGGGACCAGGCATGGAATGAAGTGAACGACAGATGCCCCGACGATGAAGAAAAGCTGGGGCAAACTGAGTTTACTTTGCTGCTTTCCAGAAGCATAGAGAATTGAGAGCGGAGCAGAAGGGAGCAAGAGGAACGACTTTTCCTTTTGGAAAACTCAGCTTCTAAAGAAGTGTTACAACAAAGAGGAAGGAACCTGCTTGTCCTAAGCCAGGCCTGAGCTGAGCCCTACCTCCGTCTCTCAGCCCCTGGCAGTTGACAGATGTCTCCAGGGTCCAGAAAGCTCCCAAACAGGCTTTTATATACAGCCTTGCCTTACGTGTGTGCTCTGCTCTGTCGTGTCCAACTCTGTGACCCCACGAACTGTAGCCCTCCAGGCTCCTCTGTCCTTGGGATTTCCCAGGCAAGAATACTGGAGTGGGTTGCCATTTCCTCCTCCAGGGGTTCTTCCCAACCCAGGGATCCAATTGCATCTCAACCACTGGCTGAGCCATCAGGGAAGCCCATTTACATATAGACAGTAGAAACAGAAACTGGCTGAACTGCAGGTGAAACTGGGGGTGTGGATAAGACAGCAAGGTGAACTTCCCAGCTGGAAGGTTCTGGAATGAGCTTGGGGGGGGGCAGGTGGGGGAGTGTGGGTTGGGAGAAGGGGTGGGGATGTCGGAATATTTCCTTCTGACCACTGTGCAGGCAAGTTAAAAAGCTGAAAACATTGAACACCGAAAAGAGTGTTCATCTTTCCTTTTAATCAGCTGACTCTAGAAACCGTCTCAGCTGTTTCTTTATAATTAGTCAAGGATCTAATTAATAAGTGCACTAGTGAAAAGGTTGAATGACTTCCTAAAACTCTCCCTCAGTTGTAGTTGCTGGGGTTAGTTCTATGTTCACCCTTTCATCTTGTTAAAAAAAAGCTGATGAGCCGGCTTAGAGCAGGCAGGGACTCAGGGGGCCCCATGCTCCCTGCCCCAGGCCGGACACAGGCGCAGTGTTTGCTGTTAAGAGCCAGGCAGAGAGACTGTGAGTCACCTGGTCCCCTGCCCACCCAGCGCTGGCACCAGAAGACTCCCACACTAACAGAGAGATGGAGAGAGGAAATAAACAACGTCTGCTCTCACCTTAAAATGCACTGATTCAAAGCCTCCTCAAGCTTGGAATTTAGGTTTTGAAATTAATACTGTTTTCAGATGAGAAATCTGAATTCAACCATAAACCAAACAAGATGCAGACTTAAACATTAAACTCTCTAAAGGCTCATCCGTTGCCTGTGGAAATGTAAAATGGTCCAGCCACTCTGGAAAACAGATTGTCCATTGCTTAATAAAAAATGAAGCAGACACTTATAGAAATCATACTCACTCTGTCATTTACCCAGAAAAGTGAAAATTACATCCACCCAAAAGCCTATGTGTGAACGCTCATAGCAGCTTTATTAGAATAGCTAAACATTGCAAAAGACCAAAATATTTCTCACTGCGTCAGTGGTTAAACAAACTGCGGTAAATCCACACTGTGGAATATTACGCAGCAATGAAAAGGGACCCACTAGAGAAATGCACATGATTTGGAAGGACCTCAAAGGCATTATGGGGCTTCCCAGATGGCACAGTGGTAAAGAATCCACCTACTGATGTAGGAGATGCAGGGGACCCGGATTCGATCCCTGGGTCAGGAAAATCCCCTGGAGGAGGAGATGGCAACCCACTCCAGTATTCGTGCCTGGAAAATCCCCTGGGCAGAAGAACCTGGTGGGCTACAGTCCATGGGGCTACAAAGAGCTGGACACAACTGGGCAACTGAAGCATTCATGCAGACATTATGGTGAGTGGAAGAAGCTAATCGTGATTCTATTCATTTCTGTGACTTTCTTGAAATAAGAAAATTACAAAGATGGAATCAGTGGTTTCCAAGGGTGAAGAAGGGTGGTGAGAGAGGATAAGGTCAGTTCAGTTCCGTTCAGTCGCTGTCGTGTCTGACTCTGTGCGACCCCATGAATCACAGCATGCCAGGCCTCCCTGTCCATCACCAACTAGATTCTGATGCTGGGAGGATAAGGTAGGGTGACCATAATATGGAAGCAAGGGTTTCCCTGTTGGTCCAGTGGTTAAGACTCCATGCTTCCACTTCAGGGGACACAGGTTCAATCCCTGGGCAGGGAACTAAGATCCTGCATGCCACCCAGCGTGGCCAACAAAATTTAAAACAGAAGCAGGAGGGAGGTCTTCATGGTGATGGAATGGTTCTGTGTCTTGACGGTAGTGGTTACATCAATCTACACGTGAGAAAACGGCATGGAATATAGACATAGCCTACGAACATTAGTTACCTGGTCAATATTGTATTAAATAGTAGAGAGTTATTATGAAAGCTGTGACTACTGGGTGGGAGACCTCTCTGAAATGTCTTTGCATCTGCCTATTAATCTATAATCATGACAGAAGTTTTCAAATGTGGATTTTAGTGTGAAAGACTCTAAAATAAAGTTATTTAGGCAAAGATCTGTAAGAGCTGTCTTCGGGGAGCAGAGCTAGCCGGGAGCAGGCCGGCCCCCAGCGTCCACGCTGTTCTGCTCTCTCATCATCGCTGACACAAAAGAGCCAGAGATTCTTGGCCACAGAGGTGGTGCGAGGACTCAAGGACCCTTGTTGACTTCTGCACGCCTAGAGTTTTTGGTCCCTTGCTCTATGGGGAGACCCTCGCTATTTTGGGGTACACTGGCTGGATGGAAGTATGCCTGCAGTCACCACAAGTATACGCCCTGGCCACCCCATTATGGACCACCTGTGAATCCAGGGCACGAATTTTGCCTTCTCTGCCCCTTTTTGCTGTCCTGAGCTCCCAGTTTTAGAATCCACTCTCTGGAAAAATCCGCTCTCTGCTTAGAAAAGCACATGGCTGTCTGTGATGCCTTAGGTCCACAGACTGAGAATCTGGGACCCCAAGGCCTGGGGCTCCGTGGTCAGCTCTGTGGGTAGAAGCGGCCAGCATACTCAGGAGGCCCAGGACAAAGGAACTTCTGCTAGGCTGGCCCTGCTCTCTCCTCTCTAGCCCAGCACATCTGCCCGTGGCGATCAGAATCAACCACCAAGGACTTCCCTGACCATCCAGTGGTTGAGATTCCAAGCTTCCACTAAAGGGGGGCTCAGGCTCGATCCCTGGTCGGGGAACTAAGATACTGCGAGCTGCTTGGCATGACCAAAACAAAACAGATTCAGTCACCAGCTGGAATTCTCTGCTCCTCTCCTGTTTACCTCTCCATCCACGCCCCAGATATGATGCATGCTTGGCCTTATATTCCACGCTAGGAGCACTCATTTAAGGAGCTGCTGCTGCTAAGTCGCTTCAGTTGTGTCCAACTCCGTGCGACCCCATAGACGGCAGCCCACCAGGCTCCCCCATCCCTGGAATTCTCCAGGCAAGAACACTGGAGTGGGTTGTCATTTCCTTCTCCAATGCATGAAAGTGAAAAGTGAAAGTGAAGTCACCCAGTCATGTCTGACTCTTTGTGACCCCATGGACTGCAGCCTACCAGGCTCCTCCGTCCATGGGATTTTCCAGGTAAGAGTACTGGAGTGGGGTGCCATTTAAGGAGCAAGCAGATGCAAAAGAGCATCTACAGAATAAATCCATTAAATACACACATATGTGTATAAATGGGCTTCCCTGGTAGCTCAGCTGGTAAAGAATCTGCCTGCAATGCAGGAGACCCTGGTTTGGGAAGATCCCTTGGAGGAGGGTACCCACTCCAGTATTCTTGGACTTCCCTGGTAGCTCAGATGGTAAAGTATCCACTGGCAATGGGGGAAACATGGGTTCAATCCCTGGGTTGGGAAGATCCCCTGGAGGAGGGCATAGCAACCCACTCCAGTATTCTTGCCTGGAGAATTCCATGGACAAAAGAGTCTGGTGGGCTACAGTCCATGGGGTCACAAAGAGTCAGACATGACTGAGCACGCATGCATACATGTGTATATATGGGTTATATTTCTTTCTGTAATCTTCTAAGTGTTCAATAATGCATAAGGATTCCTTGAGAATTAAAACTAAATTTGTGATGAGGAAACATCAGACAAGGCTAAATGGAATGACGTGGTACACAATAATTGATCAGTATTCTTCAAAATACTCAAGACAAAGATGGTGGGAATTGGCCCAGATTAAAGTAGATGAGGGACTTCCCTGGTGGTCCAGTGGTTAAGACTTCACCTTCCAATGCAGGGGGTGCAGGTTCAGTCCCAGGGAGACTGATTCCACATGACTCGTGGCCAAAAAGCCAAACATAAAACAGAAGCAATATTGTAACAAATTCAATAAAGACTTTAAAAATGCTCCACATCAAAAAAAAAAAAGATCTTAAAAAAGTATTGAAATGGTCATGTACACATGGCTATGTTTAAAAATGATAACCACAAGGACCTATTGTGTAGCACATGCAACTCTGCTCGGCATTATACAGCAGCCTGGATGGCAAGGGGGCTTGGGGGAGAATGGATCCATGTACATGTAGGTCTGAGTCCCTTATAGATTGTATATGGCTATACCCCAATACAAAATAAAAAGTTTGTTTTTTTTTTAATGAAATGTAATCAGAAAATCAAGTTAAAATTAAATCTACTTAATAAAAAAAAAAAAAAAAGAGTAGATGAAGGAATTATGGCCACCAAATGTCACTCGGAATTCTGAGCTGGATCCTGGATCAGGAAGAAGACATTTGTGGGGAGTTCAGGACAATCTGAACAATCGATAGTCTAATACTGATGCTAATCCCTTGATTTTGACAGTTGTACTGTGTACGATGTGGCCCTGAAGGGAAGCTAAGTAGGGAGCACCTGGGAGCACTCGTACTATTATTGCCAGCGTTGCTATAAATCTAAAATTATTTTTTTAAAAAATAAATGAATGAAATGCAATCAGTGACAGTACCCCACCCCCTAAGATACCTAAAGCCCTAGAGCCCAGCATAATCATGCACTTTTCTCTCCCCAGAAATTCCATCTGCAGGGGCCCAGGATTCTGGGAGTGACTGACCAGAGGGCCCTGCATTCCTCACTCTGGAAATCCCATCCCTCCAGCCTTCTGCCAGGGGGCCTCTCCTGGAGTCCAGGCCCTTCCCCCTCCTGCCCCCCAACCTGGAGATTCAGCCTGTCCTTTGAGGTCTAACTGCACAGATGCCTCCCAGGGGATAGGCCGGGACTCCTCCCTGACTTGACAAGGTTGGACGGCCTCTTCTTGCTTGTACCCGGCCCAGCTCAGCGGCCACCCGCCAAGCGTTGACTGTATCGTGGAAGCGCTCATGGGCCTTCCTAGGCAGGTGGGGAACCTGCAGGGTAGTGGACCTGTCACCAGCGGCTGGTGTGACTGACACGGAACACGTGCTCCAAAGAAGTCGGGGAGCCCACCCCCACCCTGGCCGTTCTTGTGGTTGTTCCAAGGTGAGGGGTGCACCCGGTCCAGAGAACTCTCGGGAGCACAAGGATGCGTTAGTCTGGTAGGACGCCCTCCCTTGGACACCCAGGCCTGGCAGAAACCTACTCTTGGCTGGGGTTTCAGCTGGAGCCACCCAAACGCCGGACCCACCCCACCTGGCTTCCCTTTCTTATTGCCACCAATGGGCATCCTTTAGCCAGTTTATGTCAAAAGGTGCTCAATCAGGATGGCCTTCCGGGCAGACAGACGACAGGATGAGAGGACCTTCCCGCCCAGCTGGAGGCTGGAACCACTCTTTGTCTTCTCCCCCCTGCCTAAGGCCAGTGCTGCCAATTCAGAGCAGCACCACAGAGGTATGGAGAGAGTAACACGCAACATACATCACCCTATGTAAAATAGATAGGCAGTGGGAACTCACATCAGTAGCAACCTGCGGGGTAGGATGCGGAGGCAGGCGGGAAGATGTTCAGGTGAGAGGGGACGTGGGTAAACCTGGAACTGATTCATGTTGATGTTTGGTGGAAACCAACACAATACTGTAAAGCAATTATTCTTAAATAAATTTAAAGAAAGAAAGAAAGAAAATACCTCCCACAAGCTGGATGTTTCAGAAGGTGTTCAGAGACTGAAATAAACTCTGCCCTAAATCGCTCACCAGGCTTGTGTCCCCGTCAGTGAAAAGGACGTGGTGACAACCGGCTCAGAGTGGACTCAGGTTCTGATGAACGTGCTGCCCTCGGCAGGCGTGGGGCCAGTTTGGCCATCGAGACCCGGAAAGGAAGGCAGTGAGAGGTCCAGAGAGCACCCAGGGAGTCTCACTGTTTTATGGCCCATGTTGTCATAAGCAACCTCCCCTGGGGAGTCCACGCAAGCCAAAGTTCAGTGTCAATTAGGAAAATACTGGAAGGGTTACTCTCAGCAGGAAAGACACAGTGCCCCTCCCTGTTTTGAACTTTAAGAAAGTACAGAAGGCAAGTAGTTGGAGGAAAGAAACCACAAAATAGAAGTCCATTCCTAACATCTTCTTGAGGATCCAGGACGCTTTAGCGATTCCTCCAGGCCTCCGATCACCAGGTGGCCTGCCCACTACCCGAGCTGGTTTCGTTTTGGGAGGAGGAGACCCACTCACTCTGCAGAAGCCCAGAGGCGCTCTGGGAGGGACTAGGGGACCCCGGGCCCTGAGCTCCACAGGAGACGAGAAGCCACGGCAGCTGTGGACCCGGAGCTCCTTCCCCAGGGGCCTGCTTCCAGCTCCAGGCCAGCCCCTCCTTGCTCCCTCCCACCCCTCACCCAGCCACACTTTGAGCAGGTAGCCCCCGTGGCCACACTCACCAGCTCGGGCAAGAAGAAGGCGTAGGGGATGGTGAGAAACAGCGAGACCCCGGAGGGCACGTCCGGGGGGGCATGGCTGGTGGCGGGCGGGTCCCGGGAGGCCATACTTTCACCCTCTGCCTGGCGCCCTGGCTTGGCAGCCCGTGCCCGCAGCCCTTCAAATATCACCTCCTGCCCGACACACCCATCAGACGTCGCCTGGAAGGGGAAAAAAAAAAAAAGTTCCAGCCAAGCAGGTCCTTCCACTGGCTGCGGCCAAGAGAAGCCTCAGTGAAATGCGGTCTGTGCATCAGATGGGCCTTCCACCAGCTGCGGCAGAGCCGCTCAGGAAGGCGAGCCAGAGCCTCTTCCTAGGCTTTTTCCTCCAAGGAAGTTCTGCATCCCAGGCGTGCTATTCCAGGGGAGGCCAGCTGTAGTAGCTGCTTCCACCTGGTGCCCAGGACAGGCTGAGCTGCCCGCTGTGACAAGGACCATTTACTGAGGACCTACTGTGCGCTGTGCTCAGTCGCTCAGTCGCGTCGACTCTGCGACCCCATGGAGTGTAGCCTGCCAGGCTCCTCTGTCCACGGAATTTCCCAGGCAAGTATACTGGAGTGGGTTACCATGCCCTCCTCCAGGAGATCTTCCCAACCCAAGGATCGAACCAGGTCTCCCGCATTGTAGGCAGATTCTTTATTGTCTGAGCCACCAGGGAAGCCCAGGAACCACGAAAACTTCAGACACCTCCGGGACTCCCTACAGCCCGACTCGTGGCTGCTTTGCTTCTTTTCCAAGCAAGGAGACCCAGACTGCCCTGTCGGGTCAAGGTCACAGCTTGCTCTGCTTCCGCCTGCTCATCCTTGAGGACCCCATGCAGGTCCAACTCCTGCCCGGCCCCGGCAATGCGGCGCTTCCTTCTCTGTCTGCACTCTTCGTCACCGTCCATCTCTCCTAGTTTTCTCACCCAGCAGATGGAGGCCTCCGTCTCTGGGATGAATCTACCCCAGCGGGCACCAGAGCCCTCCTCCCCTCCCTGCTCTGGCCTCCCCACCGAGCCGGTGCCCAGGAGCTGGGCTTGGAGCCAGGCCAGTTCCTTCCTGTCTCCTGCCTGCCTGCCTGCCTCCAGGGCTGTGACCCAGAGGCCAAGAGGCTCCTTTCCCTGGAGCCTGGAGATGTGGGCCCTTCGCCTGTCTGCCTTCCACTCGGCCACCCTGGAGAATGGCCTAGCGCCCCAGAGTCCGATGGGGACACTCAGGGTTGGGGTAGGCCCTTCCCACTGGAGTGGAGGGCATGTGAGAGGGCCACCCTGCATGCTGGGGTCAGGAGGCGTCCACCACGAAAGGCTAGTTCCTGAGCAAGGACAGTGCCTGCCGGGGCCTGCCTCCCCGCACCTCCCCTGGTGGGGGAGAGCTGGGAAAGAGCCAGGGAACAGGGGAGATGGGCAAATGAGCCTACAGCAAGGGCACTGCAAAGACAGGCAAAGTGTTCGTGGAGCAGACGTCGAATCAGTCTGGCTGTGCCCTCCTCCAGGCCTGTGGGGATCTGGCAGGGGAGTGAGGCCCTGATCCCACCAGTCTTCCAGCCCCAGCTCGTCTGCAGGACGGATGCAGCACGCAGGTGCTGCCTAGGACTCCCACCTCTTGCCACCTCTCCCGACTGCTGTAACTCACCACGGCCACTGTCTTCGGCTATAGGATACCTTGTACTTGGCCACTGACAACGCAGCATTCATGGGAACAGCTCAGGGAAGGCAAGAAGGATAAGAATCTTTCTCTGGCTCATTTCTCATCTGCAAAGTGAAGCTAATACCTGGGGTTGGAGCTCCTGAGAGGTTGACAGAGCCTGAGCCACTTCTACCTTCTGAGGCAATTCGTATGTTAAGAAGTGAAGATGTGACAATGCAAAGTTGTAAAAAAAGGCATATTTTAAATATTCTATAGTGCTTTCCTGGTGGCTCAGTGGTAAAGAGTCTGCCTGCCAATGCGGGAGACGCAGGTTAGATCCTGGGTCAGGAAGATCCCCTGGAGAAGGAAATGGCAACCCACTCCAGTATTCTGGCCTGGAGAATCCCAATGGACAGAGGGACTGGCAGGCTACAGTCCATGTGGTTTCAAAGAGTTGAACACGACTTAACGACTAAACCACCACCCACAAACATTTTATATTTAGCCAAGTCATGTTTTATTATATGCAACAAAATATGGCATATTCACTGGGATTATATGTATTATAGATGCATATGTTGAAAATCACATTAGATAATGTTATGATTTTTGCTTTCAACCATCATACATATTTTAAGAGAAAAAAATTATTGTGTTTACCTAGATATTTACCCGGAGAAGGCAATGGCACCCCACTCCAATACTCTTGCCTGGAAAATCCCATGGACAGAGGAGCCTCGTAGGCTGCAGTCTGATGTTTACCATTTCTGCTGTTGTTCCTTCATTCCAGATGTCCCAAGCCCTTCTGCCCAAAGAACTTTCTTTATAAACAACATTTCTTTCAGAACAAGTCTGTTGACAATAAATTCCCTTAGTTTTCCTTTATCTGAAAACGCCTTTATTCCATCTTCGTTCCTAAACAGTATTATTGTAGAGTATGGAATTCTGGGGTGTCAGATTTATGTTTTCTTTCAACACTTAAAAAATGTTCTACCACCTTCTGACTTCTTGTTTCTGATGCAAAATTCTCAGTAATTCAAACTGTTGTTCCCTATTTTGAAAGCACTGTTTTCCTTTGGTTGCTTTCAAGACTGTTTTTCCTTTGTCTTTAATTTAATGCTTTGATTTTGTTATGGCTGGGCATGGCTTTGTCTGAGTTTATCTTGTTTGGTGTTCACTGCTGCTACTGCTGCTGCTAAGTCGCTCCAGTCGTGTCTGACTCTGAGACCCCATAGAAGGCAACCCACCAGGCTCCTCTGTCCATGAGATTTTCCAGGCAAGAGTACTGGAGTGGGGTGCCATTGCCTAACCTTCTTTAATCCATAACTCTAAGTCTTTTACCAAATTTAAAAAATTTTCAGCTATTATTTCTTCAAAAAAATTTTTTTTTCTGCACCACACTCTTTATGTTCTTCTACCGAGACTCTCATGATGAGAATATTAGACCTTTTGGAATTGTCCCACAGATACTTAAAGATCTGTTTATTTTTTTCAATCTATTTCCTTTCTTTTGTTCAATCGGACAATTTGTATTGATCTGCCTATACTGATTTATATTGATCTATTGAACTGTAAGTTTACTGAATTTTTTTTAATCATCTCTATTCTGTTGTTGAGGCCATCCAAATTGATTTTTTCACTTTGGTTTTATTTTTTATTTCTAAAACTTCAGTTTGGTTCTTTTTGTATCAGGTGTTTCTCCAATGAGACTGTCGATCCATCTATTCATTTTGAGGGGTTTTGCTCTGACTTCTTGGCGCACGACTCTAAGTAGCTATTTCAGTGTCTCAGCTCGACTGTGTCATCTCAGAGCTGTTGTCTCTTTTCGCTGCTTCCCTTTGAAAGATATTGAGATTTCCCTAGGTCTTCAAATATCAAGTCACTCTGGATGGCATCCTGGAAATTTTGAATATTATGTTATGGGATTACAGGTCTTCTTTAAATCCTATAGGAAATGTTGGGACTTCCCTGGTGGTCCAGTGCTTAAGAATCCACCTGCCAATGCAGGGGACATGGGTTTGATCCCTGGAATGGGAAGATCCCACATGCCACAGGGCGGCTAAGTTCATNTATTATGTTATGGGATTACGGGTCTTCTTTAAATCCTATAGGAAATGTTGGGACTTCCCTGGTGGTCCAGTGCTTAAGAATCCACCTGCCAATGCAGGGGACATGGGTTTGATCCCTGGAATGGGAAGATCCCACATGCCACAGGGCGGCTAAGTTCATGTGCCACAACTTCTGAGCCTGCATTGCCAACGAGAAAAGATGCCGCAATGAGCAGCTCTGGCGCTGCAACTCGAGAGGAGCCTCCACTCGCCTCAACTAGAAAAAGCCCGTGCGCATCGATGAAGACCCAGTGAGGCCAAAAATTAACTAATTTTAAATATATTGTGTTGTTTGTTTTAGCAGCAACAGGCCTGATTCGATGCAGGCTGCAAGTCCCTGCCTACCTTCTCTGGTGTGAAATCTGAACAAGGTCAGTTCATCTTTTAAAGCTGTGCAGTGCTTTCCAGATCTGTTTGGTGTGTGTGCTAGTCTTGGACCTGGGATCAGTCTGGGACCGTACTGCTCAGTTATAAAGTCCTCTGGTGTGCTGTTTAGGGGCAGCTATGCTTCCCTGGTTGCTCAGCGGGTAAAGAATTTGCCTGCAATGCAGGCCAAAAAGCAATAAGATATATTTACACAGAGAGAAATCGAGGGATTTGCCACCACGCCCTGAGGACCATGGTCCCTTTGGTCAGAGAGAAGGGCTCTCCTCCTCCAAGGTTAGACACCTGTCTGGCTGCCACTGCCCAACAGTCACTAGATTGCCTAGGGTTGAGGGCAGGAGAAGATGGGGAAAAAAATACAAATAAACAGAGGTTTTCTATACTCTGACCAGTGGTGGTGGTGGTTTAGTGGCGAAGTCATGTCTGACTCTTTGTGACCCCACGGCTTCTCTGCCCATGGGATTTCCCAGGCAAGAATACTGGAGTGGGTTTCCATTTCCTTCTCCAGGGGATCTTCCTGACACAGGGGTAGAACCTGGGTCTCTTGCATCACAAGCAGATTCTTCACCAATGAGCCACCAGGGAAGCCCCCCTCTGACATGTACAGGCTCTCTTTCCCAGTCCTCAGCCCAGAACTGGAGCACTTTTTTGGAGATGTGTTTTGTCTGTATCCCATGCACATTCTAGACTTCATATTGCTCTGAGCCCAGGCCTGGAGATACTAGAGGGGGTAATGTTAGAATAACCCATGCCAATTGGTTTTAACAACCAAGGAGACTTATTACCTTGGGTAGGTGAGAAGTTGAAATGTTGGCTTCCGGTGAGGCTTGATCTAGTGGCCAAACAATGCCACAAAAGACCTAGATCTTCTCTGTTTGTCGACCCTGCCTGTTGCTGTCATACCGTTGGCTTCTTGACCTCACTTGGAGCACCTCCCGTGCGCACAGCTCTAGGCTCTGGATTTCTGGAGGTGAAATTGCTGCAGGGACACTCATGTCCCACAGGCTCTGGCCTGTTCACTCAGACACAGTTGCATTGCAATTACTCTCTCAACCAATCAAGGTCACTTCAACCTTCCAATGAGGGAGTCAGAATACACATGCCCAAAGGACCAGGCTTGCGAGGAGGCTGTGGTTACTGCTGTGTCTGGGGCCATCTGGTTCTGGCCTTTTGGTCCGGCCAGGCACAGAATTCTTCAAGGTCAGAGGGCAGCTGGCAGGAAGAGGACAGACTCGTGGGACAATTTTGGGGTCACCCAGAGAGCCCTGCCCGGTGAAGAGCTCAGAAAGCCTTGAGTCCTTTTTGTTATCACCCCAAGTGGCCTCTTCAAAAGGACAAAGTTCTGCAGAGTTAATCTTCATTGGGAAAGTCAGGCGCAAATGAGATTAAGGTTCAGTCTGTCTCCAGAGCATGAGAAACGGACTGCACGTTAGCCATGTTTCCAAAGTCCTGAGTTCAAACTGTCTTCCCCCCGTGATTTCTGATTCCCACCTTGCACACTGCCTGCACCCCGACAGGCTCTCATTCAGGGTCAGCCGCTGAGGCGTAAAATCCGAGGCTTCCATGGTCCTACCCGACACAGCACAGCCCTTCACTCACCGTTCATTTATCACTTCTCCCACTCCTCCCTGTCCAAATCTGAACGATTACTCAATTACTGCCTTCACGTGTCAGAATCTCAGAGGATGAGATGTCTGGATGGCATCACCGACTCAGCGGACATGAGGTTGAGCAAACTCAGGGAGAGAGTGAAGGGCAGGGAAGCCTGATGCGCTGCTGCAGTCCGTGGGGTCGCGGAGTCAGATACGACTTAGTGACTAAACAACAGTAATCAGAGAATTTCAGCCAGCAGGTCTGGCTCCTGTTATTAAATCCAGGTATTCCTGAATTTCAGACAGCGAATGGTGGGAGTTCAGCGAGCGAGGGTTTCATTCAAACTGAGCGGATGGTGGTCCCCAACGTGGGATGGTGGTGTTTGGAGGGCGAGACTGCAGTATAGAAGAATCACCTATGCTGACTCTTACTTAGCGCCTGTTACAGGGCTCTTAATACCCCAGCTACAGGACTGTTGGGATTTTAATGCGTCAGCAGCAACAGAAAGACACAGGGGGAGGCCCTCTGGCAGCCTGTGCCCTTCACTTCTCACATTGTGCATAGGCAAGTCAGGACAGGGATCCCAGTGGGGGCTGCTCCCACCACATCGTCGGAGCCAAATGATGTGCCTGGAGGGTAGCGTGTGCTGAGTCATTTCAGTCGTGTCTGACTCTCTGCAACCCATGCACTGCAGACCCCCAGGCTCCTCTGTCCATGGGATTCTCCAGGCAAGAATACCTGAGTGGGTTGCCAGTCTCTTCTCTAGGGGATCTTCCAGACCCGTGGATTGAACCCAGGTCTCCTGCATTGCAGGCAGCCAGTAGCTGCTCAGCAAACACGGAGTGAATGCGTGAATGTACAAATGAGCAAACGGGTGATTGTAAACCTCAGACACGAGGTGTCTTGAGTCAGTAGGTTTCTGCCTCGGATTCTCGGCTCTGAAGAAACAGAACACAAAGCAGCTAAGTGACAGCTAGCTCTAGTCACCTCCACGCCCCCAAAAAACCTCCCAACTTGGAGTGCTTCATGCCAGAGGAAGTGAGCGAGTCCACGGTGAAGGATGTCCTGTAGCACTGTGAACCGACAAAGCCCTGGGCTGGCAGCTGACACCTCCAGCGCCCACCCAGTTCCCTTGGGGTTACCCAGATGCTGACTGCATTAGCAAGTCAAACCTGCTCCGTTTGTATGTGGTGTCACGTGTTTCAACCAGCCCCGGGTGAGTTGTCCTGGCCTCAATCTTAGACCATAAAACCCACTGGGACTGAGGTGGTACCTGCTCTGAGGTGCCCCACCCATCACAGTGCAGCCCAGGGGAGGGAATTGCAGTATTTCCCACCACCTGCAGCAGACCTGTTGGATGTGACGCTCCATCTATCATATGAGGCTGGAGGTGGGGGCGGTGGGTCGCATCGTTTACAGTTTAAACCCTGCTCCCCCACAACGGTTCTGATGTGGGGACTCCCCTTACAGGGGCACCCTGCACTGGGTGTCCCTCTACCATTCCCCGACCTGGGTTCACAGTTAAGTCACTGTGTTGCCGAGTCACACTCCTGGACACAACCCCCCGCCCCAGGATTCGTTTCCAGGATGTTTTTGGCTCCTTGACAACCTCTTCCTGTTTTGGAAGCTAAAAAGTGGCACTGGAAAGCCAGAGAGGTTTCATTGTTTTGTTCTCTTTTTTTAAGAATCCTCCGCTGACTGAAGCAAGAACTTCAGCCTTTCGCTGGCACAGCCGCCCTTGCCCCTGCGGAACCCGCACCTCCGTGCAGGCTGACCACCCCTGAGTCTTGCTTCTGGGCCCAAGCCTTACTGAAGCTGTTTGCTCTCCTCTGTTTTTCTTATGTGTCAGAAACACTAAAGTTGGCTACATTCATCAGCCATGACACATTTCAAATGAACACAGAAGACAGTCTGTGAAAACACCCTCTAAAGAAAGCTCCCTCTACGCTGTGCATTCACTGAAAGGAATTCACCGGCCATCATTTCTTTCATAAAACGCCCCACCTTTGGATGCTAAGAATAACCTAAATGATTAGAAAGATGAAAATGTGGCCATTAGGAATGAAAGATTCTATAGAAAAATGACCTTCATGGTGGGGAGTGACGGGATTTCATGTTCTTGCATATAATACAACAGGGACCTGAGACGACCCTGACAGGATGGGAAAACTCTGTATACCACCTCGATTTGCAAAGGTGGGAGCCCTTTCTTGTCACATGAGCTGGGGAGGGTCATAGTCTCAGAGCGGGGCAGGCATAGCCTAGGGAACTGGAGAGGCAGCTCGTTATGTTAGACAGATGAGTGGTGCCTGGACACGCTGCTTCCCACACACCACCGAGGGTGGGGTTGGGGGGTGGAGACATAGTGAAATCTCTTTTCCAAGGCCACATTCTCGTGACATCTGTGCCCCTTTCACACGTGAACGTCTGAGATGAAGGCCCAGATTGTTTCCCTTAAGGGTTTAGCAGAAGCTAACTGAGATGTTAGCTTCCGAAATCACTGCAGATGGTGACTGCAGCCATGAAATTAAAAGACCCTTGCTCCCGGAAGAAAAGCTATGACCAATCTAGAGAGCATATTAAAAAGCAGAGACATTAGTTTCCCAACAAAGGTCTGTCTAGTCAAAGCTAGTCATGTATGGATGTGAGAGTTGGATCATAAAGAAAGTTGAATTGATGCTTTTGAACTGTGGTGTTGGAAAAGACTCGAGAGTCCCTTGGACTGCAAGGAGATCAAACAAGTCAATTGTAAAGGAAATCAACCCTGAATATTCATTGGAAGGACTGATGCTGAAGCTCAAGTACTTTGGCCAGCTGATGGGAAGAACTGACTCATTGGAAAAGACCCTGATGCTGGTGAAAGGTTGTTGTTGAATCACGATGCCGAGATTCTTGGCCCCGAAGGAGAAGAATTCAATCTGGGGCCACAGACGAGGCTTGATCGCTCAGAGATTTTGTGTAATAAAGTTTTATTAAAGTATAAAGGAGATAGAGAAAGCTTCTGACATAGGCATTGGAAGCGGGCAGAAAGAGTACCCCCTTGCTAGTCTTCAGCTGGATGTTATATAGTCACTAGCAGTCTGTCAATGAAAGAAAGGAATGTCTTAAAACTCAGAATGGCACTAGGCCCCTCACCCATAAGATGCATTTTGGGATAATCTTGGCACCAAATGGTTCATCCTGGGCCATAAAATGATTAACTTGAATCTTAAAGAAGGGCAGATCACCATACAAATAGTTTCATTTACACAGATTAGAGGAAGAATATCTGAGTATAACATACTGGTTTGTCAAGTAGGTTCTGAGCCAAAAGGCGAACCAACTTGAAGACAGAGTTTGGGGTAAATGCATAGTACATTAGCATAGCTTAAGATAAACATTTCCATAAGAAAAAGGCATTGGTTCTCTCTAGGTTTGAGAATAGTTAACTTCAGGTGAAACCAGGTGTCATTATGGCAACACAGAATTTTAAGAGAAACCTCCTTTTAAATTTGTATAGAGAAGGAAAAAATATCGCTAGTTTGTTTCCTCCTGCCGCTTAAGAGAGAAAAATGTCTGACACTTACAGGCTATTCCCTCCCTTTGGAGACCCCTGGCCTTCCTGCCTGTTACCCTCTCGCTGGGAAAGACTGAAGGCGGAAGGGGATGACAGAGGATGCGACGGTTGGATGGTATCACCGACTCAATGGACTTGGGTTTAGGTAGACTCCAGCAGTTGGTGATGGACAGGGAGGCCTGGCATGCTGCAGTCCATGGGGTCACAAAGAGTCGGACATGACTGAGCGACTGAACTGAACTGAGATGCAGCCCTGGAGTTTCGTAATACAATGGAGCTCTAAAAGTAACCCCCTCCTAGGACACTGCCCTGGTGGTTCAGTGGTTAAGACTGATGCAGGAGACCTGAGTTCGATCCCTGGGCGGGGAACTAAGGTCTCACACGCTGCGTGGTGCAGCCAAATAAAATGAAATAAAATAAGTAAATGCCTCCTTTAAGGCAGTACGTTTCAAGACAAGTTCCTCAGTCAGCACTCTGATAATTTAGATTTTTCTTCCAACAGACTTCTCATGTTATATATCATGTACAATTTTTAAATGTCTCCACTGAGGAAGGGAACGTCTTCGGTTGTAGAAAGTTATACTTGACGTCTCTATGCAGTGTATTAGCTGTGCCACTTACCACCTCTGACCTTAGGCAAATTACCAAATCTGCTTGGCCTGTGTCTTCAGCAGCAGTATTGATAACACTGGAAACCCAGTACCGGCCTCCTATAGCACTTGTGAACGGTAACCTCGTAAAAGAGGACGCCCACAGCAGGCGCCCAACAAATGCCAGCTGTGCTGTTATCACTAACATGAAAGGCTTGGGACGATTCACCAGCAGTCACAGGATTATTTGAAAGTAAGTCAACACACTGTCCAAAGCCTGGAAGTGTTTTTGTTTGTGTGTTCTTTAATGAGCACTAATTATACGGACTTGGAAAAGGAAAACTGGATTTTGTTTTTATATCTAATTAGAATAAACCTGGGCTTCCCAGGTGGCCCAGGGGTAAAGAATCCACCTGCCAATGCAGGAGGCTCAGGTTTGATCCCTGGGTGGGGAAGATCCCCTGGAGCAGGAAATGGCAACCCACACCAGTATTCTTGACTGAAAAGTCTCGTGAACAGAGGTGCCTGGTGGGTTACAGACCAGTGTTGGAAAAGAGTCGGACATGCCTGAGCCACTGAGCAAAAGAGAGAGCACGTCAAATGTTGGACTGAAGTGACTGATCAATGACACAGCTTTTTCAAAAAGATTACCCTGATTTCCTCTTCATTTCACAACATAAATTTTATTAGCAAAAATCACGTGTGCGTGCGTGCTCACTCACTTCTATTGTGTCCAGCTCTTTGCAACTCCATGGACTGCAGCCTTCCAGGCTCCTCTGTCCATGGGATTTTTCCAGCAAGAATACTGGAGTGAGTTGCCATGCCCTCCTCCGGGGGATCTTCCCAATTCAGGGGTCAAACCCGCGTCTCCTGTATTGCAGGTGGATTCTTTATCACTGAGCCACCAGGGAAAACCCATTCTGGATTCTAGACACTTATCAGATATATTATTTGTAAATATCTTCTATTCTGTGGATTATATTTTCACTTTCTTGAATAATCATAAATTTGACTTTTGATAAAATGTTGCTTTTATACAAATGTATAGAGTCAACTTAAATGTTAGTTGGTGTTACATATAGAAAGGCTTCCCTGCTGGCTCAGTGGTAAAGAATCTGCCTGCCAGTGCAGGAGATGCAGGTTCAATCCCTGGGTCAGGAAGATCCCCTGGAGAAGGAAATGGCAACACACTCCAGTATTCTTGCCTGGGAAATCTCATGGACAGAGGAGCCTGGTAGGTTACACTCTTTCAGTTCAGTTCAGTTCAGTCGCTCAGTCGTGTCCGACTCTTTGCAACCCCATGAATCGCAGCACGCCAGGCCTCCCTGTCCATCACCAACTCCCAGAGTTCACTCAGACTCATGTGCATCAAGTCGGTGATGCCATCCAGCCATCTCATCCTGTGCCGTCCCCTTCTCCTCCTGCCCCCAATCCCTCCCAGCATCAGGGTCTTTTCTAATGAGTCAACTCTTTGCATGAGGTGGCCAAAGTACTGGAGTTTTAGTCTGTCGGGTCACAAAAAGTCAGACATGACTTAGTGAGTAAATAACAACAAATTACATATAGAATGGATGGACAACAGGTCCTACAATATAGCACAAGGAACTATATCCAATATCCTATGATAAACTGTAAGGGGAAAGAATATTAAAAGAGAATGTATATACGTATGTGTAACTGAGTCACTGTGCTCTACAGAAGAAATTAACACAACACTGAAATCAACTGTACTTCCATTAAAAAAAAGAAACAGACACAAAGAACAAACGTTTTACCAGTGGGGAGAGGAAAACGGGGATGGGAAAGATAGGGGTAGGAGATTAAGAGATAAAGCTATTAAATATAAAATAAACAGTGCAAGGATATATTGTACAACACAGGGAATATAGCCAGTATTTTATAAAGCTTTAAATAGAGCATAATTTTTAAAAATTGTTAATCACGATGTTGTATACCTGAAACTTTCATATTTCACATCAACCACATTGCTGTTGTTCCGCCACTAAGTTGTGTTCGACACTTTACGACCCACGGATGGCAGCATGCCAGGCTTCCCTGTCCTTCACTGTCTCCCAGAGTTTGCTCAGACTCATGTCCATTCAGTCAGTGATGCTATCTAACCATCTCATCCTCAATATACTATACTCAACTATACTCAATTTTAAAAGAAAAGAAAAATCTCTTTAAACTTATACAGTATTACTTATAAAAATTTGTTTTACTGTACTGACACATATTCAAATTATCAGATAAATGTTTCCTATAGGGTGTGGCCTATAGAAAGTGACAGGCCCGTTGGTTCCGGTTTGGCCACGTGACGCAGGGCACCGTGGAGGGTCTGTCAGGTTCAGCGGGGAGCGGAGGGTCAAAGGCCACTGCTGTCAGGCTAGGTTCTTTCTTCTTTCACCCAAGAAGTCATAGGTCTGCTCGGAAATGTCGAAAGGTTCGTGGACCCCCTCCGGCGACAGCAGAACCTGGAGGGCGCCCTCATTTTCCTGGTTCTGCTTGAGGAAGGCGGCGATGCCCTTCCACCGGGCAGCCTCGGCCTCCTCCTCCGCCCATCTAGACGGCGGCAGGAGCGCGGAGCGCAGCAGGGGGAGCACGCAGTCGTGGTAAACCAGCAGGAACGCCGCCTTCAGGAGCTCCCTGTCTCCCTGCGAAAACACCCGCAACAGCAGTCACCGCGAGCGGGCCCAGGCCGCTACTGCCCAAGTGTTACCTTCCAGGCATTCTGCAACTGGAAGCCGTCGGGGGAGGGGGTGGGATGGAGGTGCCAGGGATGCAGGCAGGTAACGGGCTCTGAACCAGCTGTTCAGTCAGGCCGTGGACACAGCAGGAGTCACCTCGGGGACAAACGAGAGGTTCTCTCTGAGGGTCTGAGAGGGACTCCTTGAAGCCAGGGCGCCCACTGAGCTCCACTGAGGATCTCGCACATTCCAGCAGGGAGACTGGGGCCCTGGAGCCTAATTCTGGGGACAAGGGTGCGGTTCCAGGTAAGACACAGTGCGAAGGCAGCTGGAGCACTGAATCAGCTCAAGGTGTTACAGGACAGGGCAGCAAGGGCCCTGCCTGAAATCCAGAGAAGGAGCCCAAGGAGCAAAGGATGTGTTCTCAACCCCACCTCCCCCAGAACAGGGGCCAGGTGACATCCCGAGGGCAGGCAGCCCAGCTCCACAGCTCAGGTGGGCATTGCAGGGCTGCAGGCGGTGTGCACTGAGATACGACCCCTCCAGGGGGAGCTGGAGAGGCCGCTTCTGCAGGCCCGAGGCCCAGCGCCTGTCCACTATTGACCAAGAGCAGCATTAAAGCTGCCAATCTGGGTCGAATGGAAGCGCAAATAAGGATACAAGATATACACCTTCTTTTTTCCTTTCAATTTTTAGTGTCGTCTTTGTTCTCCCATGTTCCTTGAGGAAAAAGTCCAAAAACCATGGACCGTGGGCCCCATGCAGCCCACCTCCATCTCTTTTTATAAACAGTCTCATAGAACCAGCCCTACTCAGGTGTTTAATACCGCCTGTGGCTGCCTTGCATTACAAAGGCAGAGCTGGGTATTTGAGACAGAGAGCGTGTGGTCGCAAAGCCAAAAATATTTACTCTCTGGACCTTTACCAACAAAGTTAGTCAGTCTTGGACTAGAGTAGTCAAGTCGCTGCACACTGATCGCTGCAAGTCTGTTTGGTAACAACATGCGCTGGGCCACGGACGCACAGTCATGCGTGCTCCCGGTGAGAGGTGCAGCTTATGCCAATTTTCCTCTTACTTCTCTGTACCTGATGTGGACTTCGAGAGCTAGGGTTTTTTTTTTTTTTTATTAAGAGAAATTTGATAGGCAGCTGGAACATTTTGGCTTAGAAACTTCCCCCCAATTCAATAAAACTCAGTGGTCTGACTCGGTAAACGTCACATTGCACTTGAAAATATGTGGGTTATTTTCAAAGATTTTTGGTATTGATTTCTAATATAATTCCACAGTTAGAAACATAAGAGAACAGAGTCTGTATGATTTCAATACCTTTAGACCACCAAATTTTTGTACTTGCTTTATGTCTCTGGATATGTTCCAGTGTCTCCTACAGTCTATGGGAAGCTGAATAGAATTTGTAGCCTACTGTTGTGGGAAAATCATATACATCTTAATTATGTTGAATTGGTTCATGGTGTTTTTCAGTTCTACTATATCTTTCTACTTTCCTGCATATTCATTCTATTAATTTTTGAGAGCTTGATATTGAAACACCAACTAAAAATCGTAATTTATCTACTTAAAAAAATAACTGTAATATACAGTGAAATTGTATGTAACTTTGCTCTATATTTCCAAATTTCCTAAAAAATGTGTTATCACACTTTCATAATTTAAAAAATAAAATAGAAACAGAAAAAAAAAAATCTCCCAAAGGAACATGGGAGAAGATAAAGACACTAAAAATCTAAAGGAAAAGAAAAAGTGTGTCTGAAATGACTGTGTTGATCAAGTATTTTTTTAAATGCTTAGAATTGATCACCCATGCCCTTCTTTGAAGGAGTCTTTCGAACCATAACAACATGGTTGAACTGTCAACAGGGATTATGAGTATGGAATAATTTATCTACTTAAAAAAATAACTGTAATATACAGTGAAATTGTATGTAACTTTGCTCTATATTTCCAAGTTTCCTAAAAATGTGTTATCACACTTTCATAATTTAAAAAATAAAATAGAAACAGAAAAAAAAAAAAAATCTCCCAAAGGAACATGGGAGAAGATAAAGACACTAAAAATCTAAAGGAAAAGAAAAAGTGTGTCTGAAATGACTGTGTTGATCAAGTATTTTTTAAATGCTTAGAATTGATCACCCATGCCCTTCTTTGAAGGAGTCTTTCGAACCATAACAACATGGTTGAACTGTCAACAGGGATTATGAGTATGGCTAATTCAGCTAAAGCAGTCGTGTGATCAGGACGTGTAGCGAACACTGAGCGCAGAACTGTGAAATTCGGGGCGGACCGTCACGTTACCTTCTCTGATCTTTTTAATGTACTCTCTTTCTCAGCCCAGGAACTCTAAAAAGCAAACAGAAATACTAGATTAACCTGAGTATTCGCAAGTCTTTGCCACGTCTCTGTAAGTAAGCTTACATCACAATGTATGGGACCGGCACACGTAAGAAGTGGGTCTCTAGCTAGGCATCAAGTCCTAAGGACCCAGAACCAGATGGAGTAGGCGGGATGTATCAGCAAGCGATCTTCACAAGCTTCAAGTCAGAACTAATTTAACACGTTTCCCTGGTGGCTCAGTGATAAAGAATACGCCTGCCAACACAGGAAAAATCATATACATCTTAATTATGTTGAATTGGTTCATGGTGTTTTTCAGTTCTACTATATCTTTCTACTTTCCTGCATATTCATTCTATTAATTTTTGAGAGCTTGATATTGAAACACCAACTAAAAATCATAATTTATCTACTTAAAAAAATAACTGTAATATACAGTGAAATTGTATGTAACTTTGCTCTATATTTCCAAGTTTCCTAAAAATGTGTTATCACACTTTCATAATTTAAAAAATAAAATAGAAACAGAAAAAAAAAAAAAATCTCCCAAAGGAACATGGGAGAAGATAAAGACACTAAAAATCTAAAGGAAAAGAAAAAGTGTGTCTGAAATGACTGTGTTGATCAAGTATTTTTTAAATGCTTAGAATTGATCACCCATGCCCTTCTTCGAAGGAGTCTTTGGAACCATAATAACATGGTTGAACTGTCAACAGGGATTATGAGTATGGCTGCTCCAGCTAAAGCAGTCATGTGATTAGGACGTGTAGCGAACACTGAGCACAGAACTGTGAAGTTCAGGGCGGACCATCACGTTACCTTCTCTGATCTTTTTAATGTACTCTCTTTCTCAGCCCAGGAACTCTAAAAAGCAAACAGAAATACTAGATTAACCTGAGTATTCGCAAGTCTTTGCCACATCTCTGTAAGTAAGCTTACATCAGGGTTAAACACGATGTACGGGACCGGCACACGTAAGAAGTGGGTCTCTAGTTAGGCATCAAGTCCTAAGGACCCAGAACCAGATGGAGCAGGCGGGATGTATCAGCAAGCGATCCTTCACAAGCTTCAAGTCAGAACTAATTTAACACGTTTCCCTGGTGGCTCAGTGATAAAGAATACGCCTGCCAACACAGGAGTGCAGGAGACAGGGGTTCAGTCCCCGATGCGGGGGCTCTGACGGGAGGATCCCACGTGCCTGGGTCAGCTGAGCCTGTGCACCACGTCTCCTGAGCCTGTGCTCTGAGCCCAGGAGCCACAGCTGCTGAAACCCGCGCACTCCAGAGCCTGTGCTCTGCAGCAAGAGACGCCACTGCCGTGGGCAGCTCAGGTGTTAGAGAATGCTGCAATCAGAGAACAGCCCCTGCTCACTGTAACTAGAGAAAAGCCCATGCAGGCACCCCGCCCAGCCAAAAATAAATAAATACATAAAATTAAAAAAAACACTAAGAACAGAATCAGTGAAACACTAACATATCCATACAAACTGCACCAACATAGCACTTGAACAGTAAGATATCATTAAGCTTTTAAGGGAAGACAGTCACGAAAACAGAAAACTCTGCCAAATACCATACTTTTGTACAGTTGTATCTGCTGAGGTGAGGAAAGGGCCAGGGAGAGAGAGAATGAAGTGCAGGCTTCCCTGGGGGCTCTGACGGTAAAGAATCCCCTGCAGTGCAGGAGACTGGGGCTCCATCCCTGGGTCAGGAAGATCCCCTGGAGAAGGGAATGGCCACCCACTCCAGTATTCTTGCCTGGAGAAATCCATGGACTGAGGAGCCTGGCGGGCTACAGTCCACGGGGTCGCAAAGAGTCAGGCACGGCTGAGTGACTAACACTTTCACTTTCATTTGCAAGTAAATATTTCTAATCTGTGCACAAGGTTTCAGAAAAGCGTCTTTAAAGAAATAAAACACCCAGAGTTCAATCAGCCCCATGAAAGTATGAAATGAAGACCTTCTGGGGCCCAGCAGGCCTCCATCATGACACATACTACCCACCCTGAGTGCATCCATTATGTCTGACTCCTCCAAGAGCTTGGGGAAGGTGGCCAGCACTGGATTACTAATTAAATCTGAAATACAAGAGAAGAGGAAGGATTTTATATAAGCTTCATCCAACGTAACTTACGGCAATAGACATACAAATATTCATTCAGATTGAAGTTACTGTGCCAGATGATTTGCTCATTACACACTCTACCCACTTCAACCTCCTGGCGGGCTGGAAGCTGCCCGCCCCCATCCCCACCTGTCTCCACATCCACACCCCGGGGGTTCTGAAATGACTCTGGTATCAAGTAGGGCCTTCAGGATGGGAGTAAGGTGGCTCTGAACAGAGTAAGACTGGAAAATCCTGATTTTTCTTTCTGTGTTTTTTTTCCCTACCTCCCTTTCCTCCTCATGACTGAAGTGCAGTGTGGTAAGAGGAATCTTCCAATTACAAGGCACTCATGCTCTTGGAAGGCTGAGCAGGAACCAGGAGGCACCCAGGTAAAGGCGGCAGAGGGCGGGCAGGTCAGGCCTGACTCCAGTTCCCCATTGCTCGGGGAGGACCTCAGCCTGGGGCCGACAGACGGTGCCGGTGAGGCTGAAAGGACTCGGGAGATGGCCATGTCCCTACATACTATGCAGGAAAATACTGATATTTCGCAATCAATAAGGGTGCGTGCCAAGACGCACACCGGGAAGGACACGCCACAGACGGCCAGGACCGTGGCTTCTACAGTCTTGTTCTCAGTTGAGAACAATCCTTCCTCTAGGTCTTCCTAGGCTTACTCGGATGCTCAGATCCAAATAAAGTCAACCATGGATAGCCTTCTTACCTATTAAAAAACCTAATAAGCCTTACCCTCTTTAAGGCGTCATGTCATGCAGGCAGTTTTTCTAGAGGCGCTGAAACAAATTCAAAGGCATGTGGTGACTGAAAGGCTTAGACTGCGCCTCCTTCAGGCTTACAACTATTCCTGAGGGATGCTGCTGCTTCTCCGAGCGCCGTTTCTCCTTGCCGATCCAGCTCGTGCGTCTCCGGGAGAGAACTCGTGTCTAAGCGCGAACTTGGTTTGTCCACGGGTGCTCAGCCACCCTGGGGTTCTCTCTCCTTGCTCTAGTCCGGCCACACTGGCCTGCTTTCAGTTTCAATCCCTCCAGTGCACTCAGCGCTTTCTTGCCTTGGGTCTTCAGACGTGCTGGTCCTTCCAGCCAGAAGGGATCCAAGCCCACCCATCTGCCCTGCATGTCTCACTCCTGTCCCGGGTCTTGTCTTACATATTCCTTGCTTGGAAAAGCCTTCCTTCATCCAACACATTAATTCAGGGTTTCCTAGTGTACGCTCTTGTTGTGTATTTCCCTTCAGAACATTTAAGGTTAGAAATGATTATTCACATAATGTTGTGTTTGAAGTTTGTGGCTCCACCAGGATAAGGATGACAGTGTCTGTCTCATGCATGACAGGGCCCTGGTGTATAGGACCCACTCAATAAAAAATATCTAATAAAATGAAACTTTTTTAGATGCAATTCTTACAACACATGCCAGTCTCTGGCCAAGTTCAATCATGTGTGACAACTCACTGATTTTTTTTAAAGTTACTTTTTAACATTTTACCAGGGCAAAGTTTCAAGCTGATGAAAAAGCTGCAATATAGAACCCTTGAATACCTCTCACTTGGTCTCACCAATTTTACTGATGTTTAAACTTCTTGCATTAAAACCAGTTATCTGGGGGTAATTTGTTCTCTTCCCCAAAAGAGGATATGTATACCAAACACCCAGTAAAAACATTATTAAAGACATGAAGGGAAAGATATGGTTATATATGAAATTTGGATCTCAAGTCTCCAGAATTAAGATGTGAAAAGCGTGTATGGTGAAGAACAGAACACACACTGAACTCAGGACACACACTGAGCAGGAGGCTTTGCATATGAAGCCACTGGCGGCCACGGATGCTCTTCTGAGTATTTCACTCCAGCTGTCACCATCAGAAGCAGAAGACACGGGCTGGCAGAGGCCGCATTCACTCAGAGCATGGGGCACTGTTACAAGGAAGGGAGCTACAAAGACGTCTCACCTGCACTGTTCAGGCTCATCCTGTCTTTCAGGAGAACATCTCCAAGAATCTGGCGATACAATATCAACAAATGAACGCAGCACATGCTTCCGATTAGTGTTTCTGGTAGTAGACTATTAAAGAAGAAAGAATACATTGCTTAATGTACTCATTAAACAATCCCCTATGATCCAACCTAGGGTGCTGAAGCTGAAGCTCCAATACTTTGGCCACCTGACACAAAGAGCTGACTCATTGGAAAAGACCCTGATGCTGGGAAAGGCTGAAGGCAGGAGAAGGGGAAGACAGAGGATGAGATGGTTGGCGGCATCACAGGTCGATGGACATGAATTTGAGCAGGCTCTCGGAATTGGTGATGGACAGGGAAGCCGGGTGTTCTGCAGTCCTTGGGGTCACCAAAAGTCAGACATGACTGAGCGACTGGACGTGACTGAACTGAACTGACTGTGCTTTTTAAATGTATACTCAGCACTCTAATGAAGAGTATTGAGTTTGGCTTAATTATTGGAAAGAATGTTAAGGAAAATTTCCTTAATGTTAAGTATAAGTTAATGTTATATAAGTTAACTATAACATTAACTGTAAGTTGGCCATGTTAAACTTCAAAAATCTTTTATTTTTATGTATATACTTTCAAGCCACAATTTTGAGTTACACTTTCTATGTCAAATGTCAAATAAAAAATAAAAGTCATCAATTAGAAACAATGGGACTAGTCAGCTGCAAGTTTTAACAAAGCCATGTTGCCACCCCCACCCGATGTGATGAATGCAGAGGAAACATGAGTTCAAGCTTTTTACAGTGCTGGGTGGAACATGGGAGGGTGTGACAGATCAGACTGAATTCTGACTTAGCTACTTCCAAGCTATGTGCTTTGGAGTTAATGTCATCCTTGAGTTTTGGTTTCTTCATTTGTAGAATACAGATAGTCATACCCATATTTCAGGTTACTAAAAAGATTAAAATGAGGTAAATGTGGAAAGCTTAAGGGAATGCCTGGTACACAGTGTGTTCGAGAACAAAAAACTTTCAATATTGAAGGTAAGTTGATATCAGTTTAAAATAGACCGTAAGAACTTTAGGGTGTTGTATGTAATTTTCATGGTAACCACAAAGAAAAAATATCTATACACAAAAGGTAATGAAAAGGGAATCAAAATGGATCACAGTGAAAAAGTCAATTAAAAACAAAAGATGGCAGTAAGGGAGGAAATGAGGGACAAGAAAAAAAAACTTAAGATGTACAGAAAATGGATAACAAAATACAGTTGAGCCCTTCCCCACTAGCAATTACTTTAAATGTAAGTGGGTTAAAAATAAACTCCTCAGTCCAAAGACACAGACTGGCAGAACAGATTTTTTTAAAAGCAGGATCCAACTGTATTCTATCTACAAGAGACCCACTTTAGATGTAAGGACATTCATAGGTAGAAAATAAAAGGATAGTTAAAGATACTCCGTGCAAATAGTAAACAGAGAAGTTATACTGCTCAGATATACTGATATCAGACCCAACAGACTTTAAAGCCAAAATGCTGTTACAAGAGACAATGAAAGATGTTATATGAAGATAAGAGGGCCAATTCATTAAGAAAACATAACAATTATAACCGTATACAATAAACATCAGAGCTCCTAGATATATGCCGTGACCATTGACAGAAGTGAAGAGAGAAAAAGACCCCCAGTCACAGAGGAGACCTCAGTACTCCACCTCCAATAAGGGGCAGGACAGCCAGCGCGCATGCCGTATCGCTGCAGGTAAGTCTGACTCTGTGAGACCCTGGGGACTGCAGCCTGCCAGGCTTCTCCTGCCTGGAGGATAGCCAGACAGATCAGTAAGGAAAGGGAGCTTGCACTGCGCTGCATATCAACTGTAACTGACAGGCATGCGCAGAACACTGCTCGGTAGCAGAATACACATTCTCCTCAAGTGATCAAGGAACATTCTCCAAGACAGCCATATGCAGGGCACAAAATAAGTCCTAACAATTTAAAAGACAAGTCATATAAAGTATGCTTTCTTTTTTGCCTCCAAAGTATCTTTCCTGATCTCAATGGAATGAAGCCAGAAATCAACAGCAGAAGGAAAACGGGAAAATTCACAGCTATGTGGATATTAAACCTGAAGCCTGGGGCTTCTCTGGTGGTCCAGTGATTGAGAGTCTGTCTTGCAATGTAGGGAAGGTGGGTTCAATCCCTGGTCGGGGCACTAAGACCCCACATGCCGAGGAGCAACTAAGCCCACGTGCCACAACTATTGGAGCCTGGGCACACCTGGGGGGTCCACAGAGACCCCAGATNTGGGGCTTCTCTGGTGGTCCAGTGATTGAGAGTCTGTCTTGCAATGTAGGGAAGGTGGGTTCAATCCCTGGTCGGGGCACTAAGACCCCACATGCCGAGGAGCAACTAAGCCCACGTGCCACAACTATTGGAGCCTGGGCACACCTGGGGGGTCCACAGAGACCCCAGATGACAACGAAGACGCTGCCTGCTGCAGCCAAGGCATGACACAACCGAAGGAGTAATCTCAAAGCCAGACACCTGCCGCACACCAGGCTCTCAGTGGGGACATTGAGCACTGGAGGCAACCTTAGCAGACACTCAGGAAGACGTCGAGTCACTCTAAACATACAGTTTCTAAGTGTTATTTTTAGAAACACACGAACTCTGTAGAGAGAAAAAGACCCCCAGTCACAGAGGAGACCTCAGTACTCCACCTCCAATAAGGGGCAGGACAGCCAGCGCGCATGTCGTATCGCTGCAGGTATGTCTGACTCTGTGAGACCCTGGGGACTGCAGCCTGCCAGGCTTCTCCTGCTTGGAGGATAGCCAGACAGATTAGTAAGGAAAGGGAACCTGCACTGCGCTCCATACCAACTGTAACTGACAGGCATGCACAGAACACTGCTCGGTAGCAGAATACACATTCTCCTCAAGTGATCAAGGAACATTCTCCAAGACAGCCATATGCAGGGCACAAAATAAGTCCTAACAATTTAAAAGACAAGTCATATAAAGTATGCTTTCTTTTTTGCCTCCAAAGTATCNGTAGCAGAATACACATTCTCCTCAAGTGATCAAGGAACATTCTCCAAGACAGCCATATGCAGGGCACAAAATAAGTCCTAACAATTTAAAAGACAAGTCATATAAAGTATGCTTTCTTTTTTGCATCCAAAGTATCTTTTCTGATCTCAATGGAATGAAGCCAGAAATCAACAGCAGAAGGAAAACTGGAAAATTCACAGCTATGTGGATATTAAACCTGAAGCCTGGGGCTTCTCTGGTGGTCCAGTGATTGAGAGTCTGTCTTGCAACGTAGGGAAGGTGGGTTCAATCCCTGGTCGGGGAACTAAGACCCCACAGCCGAGGAGCAACTAAGCCCACGTGCCACAACTATTGGAGCCTGGGCACACCTGGGGGGCCCACAGAGACCCCAGATGACAACGAAGATGCTGCCTGCTGCAGCCAAGGCACGACACAGCCGAAGGAGTAATCTCAGAGCCAGACTCCGGCCGCACACCAGGCTCTCAGTGGGGACATTGAGCACTGGAGGCAACCCTAGCAGACACTCAGGAAGACGTCGAGTCACTCTAAACATACAGTTTCTAAGTGTTATTTTTAGAAACACACGAACTCTGTCACTAAGCATGAAGAATGACCATAGAAGAAATCTCAAAAAACTGGCAAGCACCGTGCTCTCCCCAAAGGGGAAGACGTCTTTGAGCTAAGAAAAACCACTTCACGTTACACAGCAGATCTTAATTTCAGAAATTAATCCTGTATTCTAATTTCTAGGATGAGAATTTTAGAAGGGAAAGTTAACCACACAGGTAACATCCAGGTTTCCAGCCAGTTGGAAGACAACAGAATGAATGTGACCCCCACGGGGAGTTTCACATAATTTAGATAAGAAACCTTGACCACTCCATAACCCTTGCATTTCTAGAAATGTCAAAAATGCAAGATAGATTCTCTTACCACACTTAAATTCATACACCACATTTGGCACACAGAGTCAGAAATCATCTTTTTCCAACCCTGCTGAAATTCTGATCTTGTATATACCTGGCCTAGATTTCAAGGACCGGCTGCAGAGGAACATGGCAGCTGCCTCGATGCCACCACACGCCTTCCTGTTTTCACGCTGTGATTCCCAAGGCTTGTCCTGCCCCCCATCCTCCACGCTGTGGCTCATGTGGGCAGCGTTTCAGATGCATGCCCAAACTTGTCTCATGCTGAAAAACAGCCATTAATTCTGCGAGGGGAAGGGGTGGAACCTTCCTTCCATTCTCCCCTCCCCTTCTCTCCCAGACCAGCCCGCTCCATCTGGCAGGCGCCGCAGCCAGCCTGTAGGAGAGGCCTTCAGCGCCCACTGTGTGGGCACTCCTCTCCTTCTGGCACCTCACCATGACACAAAGCAATGCTGCTGGCTCTTTATCAGAGTTTCCTTTAGGGAAATTCTTTGATTTTTCCCAAACCCAAGATGGCCAGAAAGCTCTAAGCTGAAGAAGTAAAGATATACCTTTCTGACCTCACAGACAGACCAGCAGAAGTACAATAAACATGATAACAAGCCCCGGGCAAGTAACTTCCTGGTGCTTCCCTGGGGGCTCAGATGGTAAAGAATCTGCCTGCAATGCAGGAGACCTGGGTTCCATCCCTGGGTCAGGAAGATCTGCTGGAGAAGGGAATGGCAACCCACTGCAGTATTCTTGCCTGGAGAATTCCATGGACAGAGGAGCCTGGTGGGCTACAGTCCATGGGGTTGCAAATAGTCGGACACGACTGAGCAACTAACACACACAAGTAACACTACTATTTCCTTTATTTTTAGCAACAATACAATGGAAGTAAAGGAGAAAAAAAGATGAGATACATCAAAAAGGCAAAGGAAAATAAATTTATAGCAAATTTATACCCAGGCACATAGTCTACTCCCATAGACCAGGGTTTCTCAGGATTCAGAACCCATGCACTGGGAGCCTGGGTCTAAATTGAGGGCTTTCCCTCATCAGGAGTTTAAAAACATGCCTTTGGTTTAGGATTTGACATGTACACATGGCTATGTTTAAAATGGATAACCAACAAGGACTTACTGTAAAAAAAATAAAAATTAAAAAATAATTTGAAAAATTAAAAGTCGTAAAGTAGAGAGAGAGAAAAAGCATGCATTCGGTCAAATTGCATCAAGTTACATCCCATCAAAAAACAGCTCCAGAATCAGAAAGCCAAGTCTTGGTGAAAGGCAAGCATCTATTTGCTCCCTCTTTTGTCTCAGCTGAGGGTATACACAATCACAGTTGCCTCTGTAAAAGGAGATCCAGGCCCAGGATTCCGTTGCCGCTTCTCCGGTCAAGAAAATGAGTCCTGGGCTTCTGCGGAGCCTCAGTGGTGAAGAATCCGCCTGCCAATGCGGGCGACATGGGTTCCGGGAGGATCCCACGTGCGGCGGGGCATCTAAGCCTGGCTGCCACTACTGAGCTGTGCTCTAGAGCCCGAAACCACACCTGCTGGGCCCACGCCCCAGGGCCCTTGCTCGGCAACAAGAAAAGCCATCGCACTGAGAAGCCCCCGCACTGCACTGGAGAAGAGAAAGCCCGCGCGCAGCAGTGAAGACCCGGGCAGCCAAAAACAAACAAAAAGAAGACGGGTCCCCGCTGGCTCACCTGTTCCTGACCCGGGGAACACGGCTGGCTGTGAGAGGGCAGGATGAAGCTGGCCCGCAAGGATGCTGGGGAAGCTGGGCACCGATGCAGATTATACCCGGGCTTCCTGCCCTTGGCTCTCCCCACACTGCTGTATGGCCCTTGGCGTAACAAAAAAGAGGCCCTGTCCTTTCTGTTTCAGGCAGAGAAATCTGACTAAACAAAGATGAAGGTGTTTTTTTTTTTTTTTAATTTTTGCAGCATGTGGGACTAGTTCCCTGACCAAAGATCAGACCTGCGCCTCCTGCAGCGGAAATGTGGTGTCTTAACCAGGGGACCGCCAGGGAAGTCTCAAAATGACGCTCTTAAGCACCGGGGAGTGGGGACAGAGGTGGGGTAGACACTGGGAGCAGAGAAGGAGGCTGGCTATTGGCAGCATTGTGTGTGTGTGTGTGTGAGTGTGTGTGTGTGTGAGTGTGCGTGTGTGTGTGTGTGCGCTCAGTCATGTTTGACTCTTTGCAAACCCACGGACTCCGTCAGGCTCCTCTGTTCACGGAATTTTCCAGGCAAGAATACTGGAGCAGGTTGCCATGCCCTCCTCCAGGGCATCTTCCCGGGCCAGGGGCAGAATCCAAATCTCCAGCATCTCCTGCGTGGCAGGGGGACTCTTTACCGCTGAGCCCCTCGGGAAGCCCCGTTGGTAGCATTAATGCCTTCTTTTTCCACCCACTAGGAGAGGCAGGTCAGGGAGAGGAGACTGAGCAGGGTTAGCCCCACCTCAAGGTCCACCTCCAGGGCACACCTGAACCCAGCCTCTCACCTTGAGCCCACAGCACAGCCCTTGCACCATAGCCCGTGGCTCTGCAGCAAGGCCCGGGCCTCTGGCTTCTCCGTGCCCACGGCCTGTCTCTGGGACAGCCTGCCTGAGGCCACAGTACTACTGGCAGGTCCCATGGCCCACAGTGGACACTACAAGGACTGCACACTTCTGGATCCTGCAAGTCAGTCACTCAGTCAGTAAGTAAGTTCAGTCGCTTAGTCATATCTGACTCTGTGACCCCATGAACCACAGCATGCCAGGCTTCCTTATCCATCAGCAACTCCCAGAGTTTACTTAAACTCATGTTCATTGAGTCGGTGATGCCATCCAACCATCTCATCCTCTGTAGTCCCCTTCTCCTCCTGCCCCCAATCCCTCCCAGCATCAGGCTCTTTTCAAATGAATCAGCTCTTCACATCAGGTGGCCAAAGTACTGGATTTAAGCTTCAGCATCAGTCCTTCCAATGAACATTCAGGACTGATTTCCTTTAGGATGGACTGGTTGGATCTCCTTGCAGTCCAAGGGACTCTCAAGAGTCTTCTCCAACACCACAGTTCAAAAGCATCAATTCTTCGGCGCTCAGCTTTCTTCACAGTCCAACTCTCATATCCATACACGACCACTGGAAAAACCATAGCCTTGATTAGATGGACCTTTGTTGGCAAAGTAATGTCTCTGCTTTTTAATATGCAGTCTAGGTTGGTCATAACTTTCCTTCCAAGGAGTAAGTGTCTTTTAATTTCATGGCTACAATCACCATCTGCAGTAATTTTGGAGTGCAAAAAAGTAAAGTCTGACACTGTTTCCATTGTTTCTCCATCTATTTGCCATGGAGTGATGGGACCAGATGCCATGATCTTTGTTTTCTGAATGTTGAGCTTTAAGTCAACTTTTTCACTCTCCACTTTCCCTTTCATCAAGAGGCTTTTTAGTTCCTCTTCACTTTCTGCCATAAGGGTGGTATCATCTGCTTATCTGAGGTTACTGATATTTCTCCCAGCAATCTTGATTCCAGCTTGAGCTTCATCCAGCCCAGGATTTATCATGATATACTCTGCATATAAGTTAAATAAGCAGGGTGACATTATACAGCCTTGACATACTCCTTTTCCTATTTGGAACCAGTCTGTTGTTCCATGTCCAGTTCTAACTGTTGCTTCCTGACCTGCATATAGGTTTCTCAAGAGGTAGGTCAGGTGGTCTGGTATTCCCATCTCTTTCAGAATTTTCCACAGTTTATTGTGATCNCATGTCCAGTTCTAACTGTTGCTTCCTGACCTGCATATAGGTTTCTCAAGAGGCAGGTCAAGTGGTCTGATATTCCCATCTCTCTCAGAATTTTCCACAGTTTATTGTGATCCACACAGTCAAAGGCTTTGGCATAGACAATAAAGCAGAAATAGATGTTTTTCTGGAACTCTCTTGCTTTTTCGATGATCTAGTGGTACACAATAGAAGAAAATTATTTTAAAAGAATATATATCTTATAGAAAAAGCCACAGAAAATATATCAAAATTAATAATGATATAATATCAGAGCAGATTTGAGAAAAAATTAATAATATCAGTAAATGAAAACAAGTAACTCAATTAATTCTTTTTTTTTTTTTTTTGTCTCAGCCACATGTCATGTGGAATCTTACTTCCCCATCAGGGATTGAACCTGGGCCCCAGCAGCAAAAGTGCTGAGTTCTAACCACTGGATTACCAGGGAATTCCCCAGTTAATTTTTAATTAGCACTTTAATTGGCTGGGCTTCCCTGTTAGCTCAGCTGGTAAAGAGAGACCTGGGTTTGATCTCTGGGTTGGGACGATCCCCTGGAGAAAGAAAAGCTACCCACTCCAATATTCTGGCCTAGAGAATTCCATGGACTATACAGTCCATGGGGTCACAGAGAGTTGGACATGACTGAGCGACTTTCACTTCACTTTCATTGGCTCACAACAGAAGATCCTACTACAAGCCATATATAAAGCTGGACCTTAAACAACCTGACTTGGAAAGGCTAAAAATACTGCTGCTACTGCTGCTGCTAAGTCACTTCAGTCGTGTCCGACTCTGTGTGGCCCCATAGACGGCAGCCCACCAGGATCCCCTGTCCCTGGGATTCTCCAAGCGAGAACACTGGAGTGGGCTGCCATTTCCTTCTCCAATGCAGGAAAGTGAAAAGTGAAAGTGAAGTCGCTCAGTCGTATCCGACCCTCAGTGACCCCATGGACTGCAGCCTTCCAGGCTACTCCGTCCATGGGATTTTCCAGGCAAGAGTATTGGAGTGGGGTGCCATTGCCTTCTCCGGCTAAAAATAAATAGATGGATAAAAGAATAGCAGACAAATTGCAATCAAAGGAGATAGCGACTTCCCTGGTGGTCCGGTGGTTAAAGACTTCGCCCTTCCAAGATGGAGCCCCAGTTTTATCACTATTTGGGGAACTAGGTTCCCATAGGCTGTGGTGCTTGGCCCCAAAATTTACAAAAGATAGTCATACTAATACCAGACAAAGCATTAAATGTAAAGTAGTAGAAAACTTTATTCTTGTTAGTTTTTTCTTGGCCAGAGTTTTATCAATTTTATTACTCTTTTCAAAGAACCATCTTTTGGTTTCATTGGTTTTTCTTTATTCTGTTTCTGTTTTCAATATAATTGATCTCTGTTCTAACCTTTATTATTTACTTCCTTTGTTTTGGGTTTTATTTGGTCTTCTTTATCTAGTTATTCAAGGTGAAATCTCAGGTTACCAATTTTAGATCTTGTTTTCCAATTTATATGTTTACTGCAATAAATTTTCCTCTGACACTGCATTAACTGTGTCCCACAGTTTTTGATATGCTGTCTTCTTATTTGTATTCAGTTCCAAATACCTTTTTATTTTCCTCTGAGAATACCTCATTGACCTGTGGGATATTTAGAAGTATATCATTTCCAAATATTATGTATTTTCCAGGTATTTTTGTCGTTTGACTTCTATATAAAAACTGTTACAGTCTAAGAACATACTTTTATTATTTCTATTCTTTTGACCTTGTTAAGTTTTGTTTTTTGGCTCAGAATATGGTCCATCATCATGAATAGTCCATGTGCACTTAGAAAGAAAGTATATTGTGTTGTTGCTAGGTGGAGCATTCTATTAATATCAATTAGGTAGAGTCGGTTGATAGTGTTGTTTGGGCTAGTTAGATGCTTTCTGATTGTCTGCCTACTTGTTTTATCAATTACTAAGAAAGGAATATTGAAGTCTCCAACTCTAAGCATGGATTTGTCTACTTATCCTTTCAGATTGATCAGTGTGTTTGTATCATGTATTTTGAAGTTCTGTTTTTAGGTGTATAAACATTTAAGATTGTTCTGTCTTCTTAAAGACTTGATTTTTTATTGTTATATAATGTCACCTTTTATCCCTGATAATGTTCTGTAGTCTGCTTTTTCTAAAGTTAATATAGCTTCCTTTTAGTTGGTAGTTTCATGTTGTATTTTTCTCCTTATTTTAACTTTAGTCTATTCATTTATTTATATTTAAAATGGGTTTCTTATAGGCAAAAGAATACATATTAGTGCAATGTCATAATTCACAATAGATATATCAGTTATGAATATTTATGCATAAAGTAAGACATAAACCACCTTCATGAAGCAAAAACTACAGGAGATGACACTAATAATGGAGAGATGAATAAACTCTCCCAGTACAAAAAAGAAGAAGTGGAACAAAATTAAGTAGGTAGAAAGAAGATCTAAATAACATAATCAATTGGGGGATTTTATAGTGAATTCCATTATAACAGCAAATACACATTCTCTCAATAAGCCATGGCAGAGGCACTATATTGATCAATGCTGGAAAGTAGAGAAAATATCAGTAGCTTCTATAAAATAAAAATATTACATGCAACACTCTCTTATCACAGTGTAATTAAAATGGACTTTTTTGGGGGCCACACCACACAGTATGAGGGATCTTAGTTCCTCAACCAGGTTTTGAACTCATGCCCCCTGCATTGGAAGCTGCTGCTGCTGCTAAGTCACTTCAGTCGTGTCCGACTCTGTGTGACCCCATAGACGGCAGCCCACCAGGCTCCGCCATCCCTGGGACTCTCCAGGCAAGAACACTGGAGTGGGTTGCCATTTCCTTCTCCAATGCATGAAAGTGAAAAGTCAAAGTGAAGTCGCTCAGTCATGTCTGACTCTGAGCGACCCCATGGACTGCATTGGAAGCACAAAGTCTTAAACACTGGACCACCAGGAAAGTCCTGTGCTGNCCCTGTACTATGCAACTGGGTCATTTATGCTGCTGCTGCTAAGTCACTTCAGTCGTGTCCGACTCTGTGCGACCCCATAGACAGCAGCCCACCAGGCTCCCCTGTCCCTGGGATTCTCCAGGCAAGAACACTGGAGTGGGTTGCCATTTCCTTCTCCCCAGCCATAAATGACTGAACACCTAAATCTCAATCTAAGTGCCCAATACAGAAGCTGGACTGGCTCAGCCTGAGCCAATCCATCCTCCCTCCTGGATATTCGGAACCAGAGCAGCAGAGTCTGAGTCAGTTGATCCCAGGCACCATACCTGTAAGGGGATGATCTTAAATCACGTTCCCTTGAAGCAGGGGGATTTACTGAAGGAGTGCTCTTAGGTAAAAAGGGACAGGGGGAGCACAGGGCAGGGAAGATGTAAAGATGTACTTTCAGGAGAAGTCTGGCTTCAGCCTGAACCCAAGGGGATCTCTAAAGCATGAATGAATTGTACCACAGAGTGTGTTCTGCCTTGAGGCAAGGAGGGTGGACATTTATATCCCCCATCTGATGATCAGTGACCAAAGGATGTCGGGGCATAACCTCTCAGGCATCTCCAGCTGGGAAGTTTCCAGTTGGCTAAAGGCAATGGGAACCAATGTGAGCAGCCACGCTACAGGATGAGTTCACCAACCTAGCAAAGGGCATCTGGGTGGGTAACCGAAAGCATATGCTACGACGATGGTGTCTGAGGCACCACTCCAGTTTGGAGCAGCCACAGTGGTCTACAAACCCGAAGAGCAGAGGAGAAGAGAATGAAGCTGAAGCACAGAAAGGAGCAGGGGTGAGAAACTACACAGTCTGAAGGAGAGAGAGAGGGAGAGGAAAAAGAAGGGAAGAAGAGAGAGAGGGGTAAGAAAAGGGAAAGGGAAAAGCAGAGAGTAGAAAGGTAGGGAGGGGACTTTGCTAGTGGTCCAGTGGTTAGGAATCTGCCTTGCAATGCAGGCAACACGGGTTCAATCCCTGGTTGGGGAACTAAGATCCCACATGCCACTTTGAGCAACCAAGCGCATGGGCTGCAGTCACTGAGTCCAAGCACTCTGGAGCCCCTGTGTCACAACTGGAGAGTCCGTGTGCCCAATGCAAGGTCCTGCAGGATGCAATAAAGATCCTGTATGCTGCGTCTAAGACCCAACACAGTCAAATAAACAAATTAAAAGGAAGGGCAGAGAGAGAATGGGAAGAAGACTGGGAGGCTTGGAGTCCCAGCTTGGGTCACCTGAGAACCAGACTCTGAGAAGTTAAGTATTAGGTAGTACCTTTGAGAACAACACCTGGAAGGGAGAAGGAATTAGGATTTGGCAAAAAGAGCCACTGAATTGTGATGCAGTTCTAACGAAAGCAACCATGTAGGAAGCTCTAGAGCTGAGATGTCCTTTCTCAGTTTTCCCAAGTTGGACCAAGGGGATCAGACTTTTATAACTCTATCAGAGGTGTGCTGTCCCTGGAAGAAAGCATGGCCTTAGTGAGGCTGTTTTTTCAGCCAAGGTAATCCCCAAAGAGGGCAGACAGTAGAGACCCATCTTCTGGTGGTAGTTCCAGAAGCTGGGGAAATAAGTCATTTATTCCTGAATGAGGATCTAGGCAGCACAACACAGCATCCACCCCAGAGGGAGACAGATGAGGAAGAAGGTTGTGGGAGAGGGGAGGGCATGAGGCACCCTTATTCCTAGTGATTGCCCATTTTCCACTCCATCCTTCATGAGATCCAGTGGTGTTGTTCCCTGCTATTGAATTCCTTGAGATACTTCTGTAGGCTTCTATTAACAAGCCACTACATACATACACACACATAAACATTTTGTTTTATATTACTTTGTGTGACTTTCTGTACTTGTCACAAAATTATTTTCAACTAAGTCAGAACACTTAGGCCAATGTACTATAATGTAGATATGATGGCGAGTACTAGATATTTCTGTCTCTTTTCTTTCTGCTACTCAAACTGTATACCTACACCTATGGACAGAGAAAGTTCAGTTTCACTGAAAAAGTTGATTGACCACCTACTATGTGCAAAACACTATGGTATACAACTCAAAGCAAAAATGAGCAAGAAATTGTCCCTACACTTAAAGGATTTGCATACCACTGGGGCTTATTTCTAAAAGGCAGCATGCAGAGAAATTAAAGAGGCAAAAGTAAGTCCTATTCGAGAAGTGAAATGTGACTCATATTTCCCCCTTTTTGCCTGTAGGTCTATCCTGATGGTGCCCATGTCAATTTTCTCTTTAGGGCAGTAGTTAATGCCATGTGTTTCAGACTCAAACAGACCAAGCTTGCATCTCAATGTGGCCACTTATTAGTTCTGTGACCCTGGGTGAGTTAATCTTGTCTGTAAAATATGAATAATGATCAAATAGAGTCGGTTTGTTGTGATATGTACCATTGCTTTTTCCTAAGATAGAATCGGGTTCAGAGGGGTTTATTGTGTTGAGGCTGTGTGATGCTGGCCAAGTTTCCTCAGCTACCAGGAAATCATTCTCAGCTACTAGTGGTCTAGTGAAGAAAAGCCTAATCCCATTTCCTGTCTTCAAACCTGTCCACACTTAATGAGTATTTTAAAATTATCTGTATAAATTTCCAAATACACATGACCATTTTGCAACCCTAGTTTCTGATCCCCGAGGAGACACAGTGGTCAGGATTCTTTTGGTTTTCAGTTGCTGAACTCCAGCTGAACTAGTTTAAACATCAAAATGTATCTAGTTTCAGAAAAACCTGGACTGGATGTGAATATGATATTATCATTCATCTGTCTCTCTCTGACTTTTGGCTCTGTTTTCCTTCATGTTGACTTCTTCCTAAGGCAATCTCTCCATTCTTGGCAGAAAAACACCCCCAGCAGCTCCGATGTTGCCACTTGCCAGTTTTGTTGATGTTGTTGTTCAGTCACTAAGTCACGTCTGACTCTTTTCGACCACATAGACTGCAGCACACCAGGCTCCCCTCTCCTTCATTATCTCCTGGAGTTTGCTCAGATTCACGTCCATTGAGTCAGTGATGCTATTTAACCATCTATTACATTACAGAATTAAAATAATCCAATAACTACATTGAACGTGCTACATGTCAGAATCTATGGAATGCATTCAAAACAGTGATCAGAGAATAAATCATTGTACTATACACTTTAATCATTAAAAATGAGATAGAAAATAAATTGCTTGCCTTAAAAAAACTAAAAAAATAATAGATGCAAACCAAACAAATGAACAAACAAGGAAGAAAACAATAAAGTTAAAAACAAATTTATGAGGCATAGAAAAGAAAAAGAGTAGAATTAATAAATCAAAATCATTGAAGATTTTTCCTTTGAAAATGTCAAAATTAAGTCAATAACTAAAGGAAAAAAGGAGAAATTAAAATTGTACAAAACAAGTAATGACAAGATGGAAGAAATCTAAATACAGCCTGAGATATTACTTTTCAGACCTATGTAAATATATTTGAAAAACTAAGTAAAATGGATGATTTCTTATGAAAATTCAGGTTACTGAAAGTTAAGTTTTGGATTTAGAAAGCTTAAATCTTAAATAGAAGGAAGGGAGAAATTTTAAGGATTTATGACCACTTGCCCCCAGTCCCCCCAAAAAAAACAAATACCAGGCTCAGACAGTTTTACTGGGGAATCTACCAAATCTTCAAATATCTTTTTGTTCCAATGCACTGTAAATTATCCCTGAGGCTAAAAAGGAAGAAAATCTTTGTAACTCCTTTTATGAAGTGTGTATAGCATAGATACCTAAGTCAGATTCAGTTCAGTTCAGTCGCTTGGTCATGTCCTGCTCTTTGAGATCCCATGGACTGCAGCACGCCAGGCTTCCCTGTCCATCACCAACTCCTGGAGCTTGCTCAAACTCATGTCCGTCAAGTTGGTTATGCCATCCAACCATCTCATCCTCTGTCACCCCCTTCTCCTTCTGCCTTTAATCTTTCCCAACATCAGGGTCTTTTCCAATGAGTCAGCTCTTCACATCAGGTGTCAAAGTATTGGAGCTTTTTCATAAGTATTTCTGGGAAAACTGGGAAGTCATTTTAAAAAAGATGAATTATACACTCATCTCACATAAAAAATGTGAACAGACTCCAAATGGATAGGGATTAAAATGAAAGCATGTGAGTACTGGACAAATATTAGATGAACACCTCTTTAACCTTGGGGTATGGAAGCCTTTCTAAATATGACTCAAAATTCAGAACCAATAAAATAAAAGATCAATTAGCTTGACTACATACAATAAAAAACCCATGGCAAAGAACAATATATATAAAATTAAAGACAAATGATAAACTTGGAGAAAAATATTTGCAATATATACCATGGACAAAAAGGCTTATGCCATTATGTAAAGAACTCCTAAAAATTGAGGAACAAACTATGCAAGAACTCAATATAATAATGGGAAAACAGACAAAAAGAGAAAATTCACACACACACACACACACACACACACACATGCTTCCTAGCTCTGTCTACAGAGAGAATCAAGGTGCAGTGATAGCCCAGTAGTGATGAAAGAGATACTGTACCCTGGTCTCTTGGTCTCTAAATACCTTGCTCCCATAAAAGAAGTCAGGGATCCTGAAAGAAATGGTTGATTCCAGAGCTGGAGCAAAGAAAATACAAGACAAGCCTGGAACATCTTGTGATAATGAAAAATAATGATGCACGTAAGAAGGAAAATATATTCCAAAAATGGAAGAGCTCTCCATGGCCAAAGGTGAAACAATGTGAAAAACCAAAGAAATTATGATAGTGTTAGATTATAACTCATAAAATACGTGTCTGTGAGTCTAAATAATTCCATATATGGGGAACAGCTCTTCCTTAGAGAATGATGCCAAATCATAAATGTAGAAGCATGAGTTCCCTGGCTGTCCAGTGTTTAGGACTCAGTGCTTTCATCGCCAAGGACCCCAGGTTAAATCCCCAGTTGGGGAACTAAGATCCTGTAAGCTGGTGTGGCAAAACAATTTAAAAATAAGTGTAGAAGCAAAGAGGGAAATAAAAATTTCCATGATAACATCACAGTGATAAGTGTTGCAGCAAAATCTACTGCCAGATGTTAAAATTAGTGAGCAAAGATTTGAGGAGAAACATGATTTCCATAGTCTGAAAGTATCTTCCTTCAGATATTTATTAATTACAAGGGGAAAATCATTATTTCAGAATTGGTGGGAAAACCAGCAGACATTTTAAATATGTGATCATAGTGATAATATGTCAGTATCATGAACTAAGAAAGGTACAGTATTACTCGTGTAATACTCTTGGCAGCAATGCATGACCTCAGTCTAATCAGGAGAAAACATATTATGAAACCAAATTGAAGGACATTCTCCAAATAAGTTATCAGTACTCTTTGAGATTACCAAGGTCACAAAAATCTAGGAAAGAGTGAGGAACCATAATAAATTGGAGATTAAGGTCACAGGATATCTAAATGCAAAGTGGGATCTCAGATTGGATTTTTGAACAGAAAAATTTGACATTGAGAGAAAAGTAGTGACACCAGGATAATTTCTGTAGTTTAGTTACTAGTATTGTACCAATTTTAATTTCTTGTTTTTGATCATTTATAAGATGTTGACATTATAGGAAGTTGGTTGAATGAAGGGTATACAGCAGCTTTCCATAATGTTTTTACTATTGTTTTGTATGTCTAAAGTCATTTGCAAATAAAAAGTAAAAAACCAAAAAGAGAGACAGTACTTCCCTTCTGAAGCTATCATCCTGACGGGAAAAACAAACAAACAAACAAAAAACCTACTAAGTTAAAAAGAAAACTGAACCTACCCTCTCAGGAAATACAGAGATAACCTGGGGTAATGGACAGTCTTAAGCCTTTGGTGTGATAGGCAGACTGGAATTCCTGCACTTTGATAGTTTCTGTTTGCAGACGTGAGTTGCTCTGTGGTTCTTTTAGGAATCTTTGCTGAGTTTTTGATGTTAATATGAATATATGGGGGCTTTCCAGGTGGCACTAGTGGTAAAGAACCTGCCTGCTAATGCAGGTAGAGGTAAGAGACGTGGGTTTGATTCCTGGCTTGGAAAGATCCTTTGGAGGAGGGCACGGCAACCCATGCCAGTATGTCCTGGGGAATCCTGTGAACAGAGGAGCCTGGTGGGCTACGATCCATAGGGTCACAAAGAGGCATGACTGAAGCGACTTAGCATACATGCACATGAATATATGGAACTCTATAAACAGTTTGAATCAAGAGCAACAAAGACACTGTTCCTGGTTTCCCCCACATCTTTCAACTTCCTTTGATGGAGTCTTCCTGAAATCTCCTAATATCCATGTCTTAGAGAAAAGGAGGCAGATTCTTGATATCCAAAAAATAGAAATTGACCCTGGGGGATTCTGAGGAGGCCCTACTGAATTGAATTTTAGAGCATAATTAAAATTTTCATATTAAAGCTTATTGTAAGTTTTTTTTTTTTTTTTTGGGGTTTAAAAGGTAATGCAGGAGAATTCTAAAAACTTTGGAAAACACAGAAATGTGGAGGAAAAATGATCACCAAATGTCACTCTCTCACCTCCTCACAGAGACTACTGTTTACTTTTTTGTATATTTGCTTTTTGTTTTCTACCTATGTATCTGTTTTTTGTGTAGTTCAGAAACATATTGCTTATATACTTGTGTAATATACATTTTACCTTCAGTAAAACAAAACTTTTCTTTTGGATTACTACAAATATTTTGTAAACAGACTATAATGAATGAATGGTATTAATATTTCTTCTTGTGGCTGTAGACTCATATGGCAGAGTCACTCAGCACTCTTTCAGAGGATGTCAATTACAGGAGAGTTTTCTGGACAAGCATGTGAAGGAAAGGAATGAGCACTGGATTTGAAGCAAGAGACAGAGGTCCTATAATAAGGATATTTTTTAGTTAAACATTTCTGTGAGGTTGTCAGAAATTTCTAAAATTTTGTATATCATATGTCAATATTGATATTGACATGTTGATACATCAAAGTTTATTTAGGACATATTTATATTGTTCCAAATGCCAGGGAATGCTACCTATATAGTTTTTGTTTTGCTAAGAGGCACACTCTTTAGTACATGAAAACTCAAAAAACTTTGAAAGGTTTTATATATATTATCTCCTATTTTATAGAAAGCCCTAGGTTGTATATTCCATCAGGTCTTTAGACTAACGGACTCACCATGAGAAGTTTGCTCCTTGTTTTATGGTTATCTTCAAGCTTCCTAGAGATTAGGAACTTCTTGTCACTATAAACCATCCTGATGCCTCTTTAACCTTAAAAAATATTAATGATAAGCATAATTCTTAGAGAAAGTTTCTATCATTATCTTATCAATGAACTTCTAGAAATTACATTTTGGTGAGTGCTATGCATAGATTCTAATCGGCTACTCAGAAGCCTATTAATATAGGTTGATGAATCTGTAAAAAAAAAAAAAAATCTACAAGCTAATAATTGCTTTAGATTGGAGGCAGATACTCTGAGCCAAACTGTATCTGTGCATCCTTCACTAGCTCTTGAATATGAGATCAAGGGAGTAAAAATAAAAAGGAAAAGATTTTCTTCACACATATCACCTTTGTCTCTGATACACTTGAGGTGGAGAAGAAAAGCAAGCAAATGTTTTGCCTGCCTCAGAGATAGAATATTACTGCCAGTTGGTCTTGATGAAACACTTGCCCAAACATAATTAGGTAAAGCAGAATGGAGAGGGAAAAATTCTATCCTGATAGAAAGGAAAGGATGGATTTGGGGAAACAGAAAGCAGGCTGTGTATGGGCCCTACATTGGCAAGATTTTTATCACCCACATATACTCTGTAAAAGGTACCATGTTGGAGAAAACACATTATTGATGAGATTGATGGAAAACGGAAGTCTAGCCAGAACATTTCCCTCTCCAGAGACTGTGGCTTTGCTTTTGGTTTTCTTCTTAATTGAGAACAATTGATACTTTGGCACCTTGCACTCAATAGAGCCAGTATAATTAATTCCAGGAAGACCTGCTTTAAATAAAGGGAATTGGATGTCTTTTCTAAGTAGAGCTTATCATTTTCTTATTTCAAGCAGTTTTATGGGGCAAAGTGTCTGCAGAACTTGAGAACTTTCAGAGCTTAATGAACACTTGTTGATGATTATTGACTAGAGAGAGTATTGACCTTCAAAAAAAAAAACCCACCCCAAACCAAAACAAAACATCAATAATTATCTTACAGACACTTATGTAGAAATTTGAGTATTTTCCAAAGGTCAAGATTTTCCTTAATTAATAGGTCAAATAACAATTATTTTATGATGTAATTAAAAATAGTGCCAGTTGCAATGTTTTAAAGTTTCAGGATTGCATGACAGATATTAATTGAGACTTAGGAGATCTGGTTATAGTTTTGACTCTGATGTAACTAGCTGCGTGATCTTGGTGAGCAATCTGGGCTTTTGTTGGTCTAGAGATAGTCAATAAGTTTCCTGGTCATGCTGATAGCCTATGACTCCATGGTATATAAAACTAAGCTCTGGCTGAAATGAAAAAGGTGATGTTGGGGGCACCATCCTGCTGATAAATTTAAATTTAACTTTGAAGATGTCATGATCTAATAAATCACAAGTGTGGAGAGTTGACATAAGGAAAATACTACTGAGGCTGAAATGGGACACCTTGAAGTGTAGCTTGCTTAGGAGTGTGGTCCCACTTTTGGCTGTAGTGTCTCAGAAGTTTGTGAAGATACTACAGATTGGAAAACATCCTTTAATTAGATCCCTTAGAGCAAAGCAAAGTGGACCCCCAGGTAGATGCACTTGAGGCTTCACAGTAGATCCTGTTGTCATTGGCAGTGGATCCAGAGGCACCTGATTCATTGAAGCGGTTGGAAGTTAAGGGAAAAAGAGCCTAAGCGGGGCCATTGGGTAAGTGATAGAAAGCCTTCTCGACTATTCATCTGCAATGGTCCAGGCCAATCTGGATCTCTTCTCCATGATCTGCTTCAGTTGCTGTGAAAGAACCACTGAGTGGAAAGGCACCATGGCCTCTTTGTGTTTTCTCATTTGTTTGTTTTCTCTTAAATTTTATTGGAATAGAGTTGATTTACAATATTGTTTTAGTTTCTGATGTATAGCAAAAAGATTCAGTTATGCATATATATATATATATAATTTTTTAGATGCTTTTCCCATATAGGCCATTACAGAGCACTGAGTAGAGCTCCTTGTGCTGTACAATAGGTCATTATTAGTTATCTATTTATATATAGCAGTGTGTGCATGTCAATCCCAGTCTCCCAATTTATCACCCCCACCTACCTTATCCCTCAGTAACCATAAGTTTGTTTTCCAGGTCTGTAACTCTATTTCTGTTTTGTGGATAAGTTTATTTGTAGCCTTTTTGAAGATTCCACACATCAGCCATATTATATGATATTTGTCTTTCTCTTCTGACTTAGTATAATAATCTGTAGGTCCATGCATGTTGCTGCAAATGGCATTATTTCATTTTTTTTTAATGGCTGAGTAATATCCCAATGTAGACATATACCACATCTTCTTTATCCATTCGTCCATCAGTGGACATTTAGGTTGCTTCCATGTTCTGGCTATTGTACATAGTGCTGCTATGAATATTGGGATGCATGTATCCTTTTGAATTATCGTGTTGTCTGGGTATTTGACAAGGAGTGGGATCAGCATGGCCTCTTTGGAGCAGCAGTTCCCCGGAGGTCATGTGATTAGGCAAGAGTTCCCTAGGCTGAGGCTTCTGCTCTCCCTTCTTCCAGGGAAAAATTGTACTATATGTCCATCTCTGAAACTTTCAGTTATAAGATGAAAACATTCTGGAGATCTAATGTAGAGGGAATGTACAGAGATCTAATATACAAATCTAATGGTATCCATAGTTAATAATGTTGTATTGTATATGTGAAATTTGCTAATAAAGTGGATCTTAAGTGTTCTCATCATACACACACACACACACACACACACACACACTGGCAACTATGGGAGGTGATGGCTGTGCTAAGTAGCTTGATTGTGTTTATCATTTCATGATATATATGCATATCAAACCATCACTTTGTACACTTTGCATGCTTAGTTGCTCAGTCATGTCAGATTCTTTACAACACATAGACTATAGCCTGCCAGGCTTCTCTGCCCATGGGATTCTCCAGGCAAGAATACTGGAGTGTGTAACCATTCCCTTCTCCAGGGGATCTTCCTGACTCAGGAATTGAACCTGGGTCTCCTGCATTGTAGACAGATTCTATACCATCTGAGCTACGAGTGAAGCCCCTTGTACACTTTAAATATGTACAAATTTTGTCAACTATACCTCACTAAGGCTGAAAAAAAGAATAATTCAAAGCTGGAGGGCCTTATCAGTGCATTCTACTTTCTGAAACTAGACAGAGCAGCTCAAAGTTGACTTTAGGTGATCTTTTCATTTCTTCTAATGTCATTAGTGATGATTTGGTTGTTAGCAACTTAACAGAAAATCCAGGTTCATGTGATACTAAGATATGGGAAGTCTTAAACAAAATTACTTTTAAAAGTTTCACTGTGAAAATCAGTGGCCTGAACTGCCTCCAAAAAATGATTAGTGCATAAAAAGAAGCTTAAACTTCTTAATACTGTTTTGACAGCATCAAAACTGACAACTTATTAACCAGACTCTGGGACCCATGGCATGTGTCCCCATTTGCCAGATAAACAAACAGAAATAAAAATCTAAAAAGAAAGGAAAACCCTAAAAGTACAGCCAGCACACTCAACACTGCTGACCTCAGCTGACAGAGAAGGCTCTGAGATAGCAACCCCAGGGATGGTGAGAGCGTGCACTTACATGGGGCTTTTTACCATTTACAAAGCACTTTTGTATACATTAGGTTCCCTCTCTGGCTGCTGGGAAAATGCAGACTTTCCTCTGGAATCCAGCCCTTCAACCCCGCAGAGGGGGCTCTGGGAAGAGACTCTTGGCAGCCACGCTGCAGATGGGTTTATAAGGGCAGCCCGGGGACAGGGCTCTGAGCTGCAGGAAGCAGATGTCTCAATCACCGGATCAGGAATGGAGATGATGGATCTGGGTAATGGAGGTGAGTCTTCACTTTACCTCCCTCGTCACTATAAATGAGCAGTCTGCTTTGGTCATGGACGGAAGGTTGAGTAAAGGGATTTCAAATCAAAGAGGCATAGAATGTCAGAGCTGGAGTCGTTACCAATGCCCTGAGTTTATAGACAAGGGAGTGGAGCCTTTGAGAAGTTAGGAGAGAGCCATAGATTTGCAGTTCCCCAGCTACACAGTCTTGCCCAGGAGAATTCCCCATCACCACCAGCAGTCCACTACCATGCCCTCCCACACAGTAGACTGAAGAGGTATCTTAGCTCTAGATTTCTAATCTCCAGGAAAAAAGCCCATCTGAATCTCCTTAAATGATGAAGCAAGAATTACTCCACCATCTTCTTGCTTCCTGTTGCCTATCTGACTGACTTTCTTTAATATGAGGGCATGGGTCAGCCAACTGCCTTCCCCCAATTCAGCCACAGTTGAGATCAGGGAAATTGCACCACGATAGTTTTTTTTTTTTTTTAATCCAACAGTAAACTGATGCCACTGTAGTCCCAGACTCCCAGAGTGTTCACTAGTGTGGCCTTGGGATTATAAACAATAATGTGGTTCACAGAACGAGCACTGAACTTGTGCCTAGATGACAGCTGCCCCCGCTCAGCAGCTCTGCCACCTTGTGATCCTGGCAAAGTCACTTCACTTGTTTCCTCAACTGTCAAATAGAGATAATGATTCCTTCCTTGCTTACTTTCCCTGGGATACAGTGATATGAAACCCTTCATTCGGACAGAATGGAGACACTGGGGAAAGCTTGGATAAGTACAGGCACTTAGGCAGGGAATAAACTTGGGCCGGCACCCAGCTACAGCACTTGTGAGCTCTGTCACTCTGGGCAAGTGCTGAGCCTCTTAGAGCCTCAGTTTCCTGTTGCAAAATAGGTGTGATACTAGTGACTACCTCAGAGAATTATGGTGAGGCGTAAATGAGATAATGTTTTTTAAATGCTGAGCACTCTGTCTGATATGTAAAAAGACTCAATCCATGTTATCTCTGTTTATTGTTATGCTCAATATGTACAAGGAATCATAGCAATACACCATATAAAATCTGAATAGCATCATCTTCCAGTACTGTAAATCTAGTTAAGAAGTGACTGACATAAAATTATATGGTCTTTCTCCCTCACACCATACACAGAATAAACTCCAAATGACTTAAAGACTTAAATTTAAGATGTGACACCATAAAGCTCCTAGAAGATGATATAAGCAAACCATTCTCTGACATGGATCGTACCAGTGTTTTCTTAGGTCAGTCTCCCAAGGCAATAGAAATAAAAGGAAAAAATAGACAAATGCGACCTAATAAAACTTACAGGTTCTGGAAGCACTGACATGAAACAAGTAAGAACAGGCATTCTCTGAAGTTAGAAAAGAAGATGCTCCTTCCATAAAGGATTGTTCTGGATAATGTGGATCATGTGTGGAAACTGCCCTACGTTCACAGTCAAATTGGTCCATTGCAACTCACAACAATACCATGCTGCACTACCAGAAGGAGATCCCCAGTAATGGGAGTTGATACTTCCCAAGGGAGCCCATGGAATTTTTTCAATCTTCCTCAGATGAGCTGTAACCTTGATCATAATTTTCTCCTAGCAAGTAACTCAGCCTGACTGCACACCAGGTCAGAAACAAATACTTAGTATTTTAAGTTGAAATCACAGGTATGACAGGATGACACATGAATCATATGCTGTCAGTTTGTTCATTTTGTGGAGCTGACATTCACAGTGAAATTTTCTTAAATTAATCTTAATTCACAGACACTATCTACCAGGTTCAGAATGACAGTGCCTTTATTCCAACTACAAGAATGGAGGAGTTCCAGTTCTTTGAAATGAAGATCAGTACCTGGAGACTCCAAATTAAACTCCTTTGAAGTAATTCAAGTCCAAAATCCCAGTTCAGAAAGTCTGAGAATCAGCATTTGCATACAATCAAGCCTCTTAGAATGATTTCTGGTTTTACCTCAAGAGATTGGGCCATGGAGTCTTACTTTTGATTCTGTCCTCTCTGAAACAATGGTTTGCTCTTGACCCAGTGGTCCTCTAGGAGGTCTCTGAATGGAGGAGATTGGTGAGGTAAGGAGGGGGCCCTAACAGAGAGCATGGGAGAAGCCTACAGAGAGCAGGGTCAAAGGGGAGAGGTTACAACTGCAGAAATACTGGGTTGAGCTGAGAGTTGTGTTGTGAGACCAGAGAGGGGCTTTTCCAGGCAAAGCCAGGACAGCAGCCTGAGCCAGAGGAACCTTCCACCTTTGCTAAGATGCCCCAGAGAATGGAATGAGAGGGCAGCAACCTGACCGGTGGGAACTAGATGGCAGAGCTGCCAGAGTGACAGCAGCAGTGAGCTCTGATTCCAGATCGCCTTTTAACTTCCTGTTGCTTTTGCTCTCCTTGCAACTTGCTTTCCCTTCCTTTCTGCCAGTGTGCTGGAGAATACAGGGCTTGGATGGCTGTCTGAAGGTTCACTGAAGAGCCCAGTTCTAAGGCTCCTGGCTCCATCAGAGCTGAGAATGGGCAAGAAGAGGAGAAAGAAGGGAGAAGGTGAAGCTTGTCTTCTGCCCAGGAGCAGATGTTCAGACAGTGAGCTGGGCTTGGGCTGGCTGGCTGGCCTTAGGGATAGCCTGATCCTTTCAGTGCTGCCTCTCCCAGCTTCCTCTGTGTTCCAGGAGGGTGGCTGCGAGTGGGAACTCCTTCCACCCAGCACAGCCTCCCCTCTTGGTTTTGATCTCTGGAAGGAAAAGCCCCAGCCCCTTTTATGAAATGGCAGCCGGCACCACTTGTCTCTTCTCTCCTTCCCGCAGGCACTTCTGTTCAGAGTGCTGCCTCTCGCTGGTTCCTTCTGCTTCTGCTTGGTCCTCCCGCTGATTGGGAAGAAAGTGCACCAGTGGGGTGATGGGGGTCTGGAACTCTTAAAGGAGCCGCTTTAGTTCTCTTGAAAATTTATTTATCTAGCACATAATTTTTTTTCTGTCTTCCCCCAATCAATATAATCTGGCGAGAAAAGTGAATCAGATACAAAGTGACCATAATCACCATTTAAATGTTAATTGTAGATGTTCTGGTTTTCCTCTAAAGATTTTCAAGCAGATCAAGCATTAGCCAGGGCGACAATCATTAGCAATCAAATCCAATTCGAGGATCATTTACTAAGGGAATTAAGGTTGGGAGCTGTGGATCTGAGCGAGGAAGTCTCTGTTGCCTCAAGGGCTCACAGTCTCCAGCTGAAGACTGGAACTCCACAAGTAAAAAAGGCACAGAGAGAATCTGAAAATCTCTGACACCATTTTTACCAATAGCTCTTTCACCCTGGAGTCTTTGACTAGAGGAGTTTACAAGTAGCCAAAGTGAAAAGGCGATTTGAAATGCAGTCTTCCCTTGGCTGCCCATTGGTTGATCTGCAGTCAGTTTACTAGTTTTGTGAAGAACTTGGCCCTATGGAAAATAAATAAACAAAACAAAGCATCATTGGATGCCAGAGTTGCAGAATCTTAGTGTCTTGTCTGTGTATGTGGCTGATGTGCTTTTTCCCATACAAAGAATATGAGAGAGACGGAACTCGGGGCCCCTTCAAGCTCAGATTCTCAAGTCCTCCACCTCTTGGAGCTGTAGCACCTTCCACTGAGTTCAGCCCTCCCTAAATGGGCTTCCCAGATTCTTCGTTCTAATCTCGGTTCCCCCTTGAGGAGAAATGTCAGATCCTGGGCAAATTACCCAGTCTCAGAGCCTCAGTTTCTTTCGGAAAAAAAAAAAAAAAAGAGAAATTATTAAGATGATTTTGAGAATATGTGATAATATTAGAGAAGCATATTCAAATAGAAAGCAGAAAGCTGGAGGTGCAGGAGCCAGATGGCAGCTCTGTCAAGTCTCTGTCTTTTACAAAACGAGCCTCAGAGAAGAGACTTGCTAAGAGTCACACGCAGAGCCAGTAACAGGATCAGAGTCAGAACTGGCACCCAGCTCTTGTCAGCACTCAGTCTACCGCTTTGCTAGAGGGTCCTCACCTTAGGATTTCAATGATGCGCCAATACTATTTTGCCTGCGCAAGGACTTGGGGAAGGTCTGGGAGTCCAGGTGCTCCTGATCCCCTAAGTGTCAGACTCCGCCCCTTCTGACGCCGCTTTGGGTATCGGAGGTCGGGAAAGCTTTCCCCAAGGGTGTTGGCTAAAGAGGTCCACTGGTCCTGGACCACCAGTGGAGGCTGAAGGGAGGGAGGCGGCTGCACGCGGAGAGAGACTCTCTGGCCAGAGGGAGACAGGCAGCCAGAGGGTGGGACAGTGGGCACATTCTGTGGGATTTCCCCGTCTCCCAGAGTAGGGAGTGCTGACGCCTTCTGCCCAAAGCATGTGGTGGTTGTGCCTAGAAGGTGGTAGTGCCACCCAGTTTCCAGCGTCCTAAGGCGAACCTGAGGATCACCCAGGGTGGTCATTCGTGCCGACCCTTGCAGCCTACAGAATCCAGGGCCCAGAGCTTGCGGACCTACTAGGTGCGAACCGCACCCTGCAGTGCGGCCACGGCGGCACTGCGGCATGCCTGGCCGGCCTGGGTGCAGACAAGCGGCGCCGGGGAAGGTGAAGGTGACCGCCTTCTTCCTGGCCTCGAGGGCTCTGCGCTGCGGGGCCGAGGGATGCTCGGGCCCACCAAAGTTTGCTCCCAGTGGTCGGGGGCCCCAAGAAGCGTCCCGGGGCAGGGACTGTGCGCGCCTCAGCTGGGGGTGGACCCCCATCCCCGAGGCACGTTGCGCGCTCTTATCGGGTCCCGAACCTTAACTCGCAGGGGTGGGAGTAGGTGGAGATGTGTATAAGAGACAGATGGGAAGTCTTAAACAAAATTACTTTTAAAAGTTTCACTGTGAAAATCAGTGGCCTGAACTGCCTCCAAAAAATGATTAGTGCATAAAAAGAAGCTTAAACTTCTTAATACTGTTTTGACAGCATCAAAACTGACAACTTATTAACCAGACTCTGGGACCCATGGCATGTGTCCCCATTTGCCAGATAAACAAACAGAAATAAACGCCTGCCTCAGTGCAGCTGCCCCTCCGGCCCAGGCCCCGGGGCGCGAGTCCCCAGGTCTGCGGCCGCTCCCACCAGCTGATTGTGACAGAGGGGGGTCCCGGGCGGCGCGGACGGGAGGGGCGAGCCCCTGCCAGATCCGGGGATGATAACGCCGGCTCCATGTCGCGGCTTCGGGCTGTCCAGGCTCCGCCCCCTGTGAGTGTGTAAGTGTGTGATGCTGCCGCGGCCGCCGCCGCCGCCGCCTGTGCAGCAGCCGCCGCTGCCGCCCCGGCTGCCGAGCCGCGCCGCGCCGCTGCCGCTGCCCCGGCCGCCCCTGCCGCCGCCACCGCCTCCGCCAGCCCGCAGCCCGCCAGGCGGGCGGCCCCGCCGGCCCGAGCCCGCCGCCACCGCCGCCGCCGCCCGGCCGTTATGGATCTATTCGACTTTTTCAGGGACTGGGACCTGGAAGCCCTCGCCGCCCATGCGGCCCGGGCACTTTTAGCCGGGCAGGAGGGCCGGAGAGCCGGACTGCCGAGAGCAGCACGCGAGCCGCGCCGAGAGCCGCGCAGACCCGCCGCGAGCAGCGACGGACGCCCGCCCGCCGCCACCGCCGCCGCCGCCCGGCCGTTATGGATCTATTCGACTTTTTCAGGGACTGGGACCTGGAGCAGCAGTGGTAGGTGTTGCTTTTTGCCTTCTCCTTTGCTGCGCGGGTCCCTGCGCTGGGGCTGGGCTTTCCGCCTTTGTTAAGAGGAGCCGGGGCTTGGTGGGGGCGCCCCGGACGCCCTCCCACTTGCTCTCGGCCACCTCTGGCTCCAGCCGCCGCGACTCTTCAGTCGGGTGCCCGGGTGGGGGTAGGTGCGGATGAGGGAGGAATGCAGGTCCGGAAGGCGTCGCTTTGCACTCCAAGTCCGAAGAGTTGCGTTTGGCCCAAATCGGATGCACTGCTGTCCGGGTCTGAGCCGCGCGACCTCCGCCCGGGATTTTCTCCCCTAACAGCTGGCCTGGCGGCCTCCCAGCGCACCGGATGCTGCCGCTCGAAATGCCCCCAACTTTCCCAGGTGCCCGACGCTGGCGGCGGGTCGCGGGGGGACAGGCAGCGGCCAGGTGCCACCGGCGGCCCTCTGCGTCCCCGGCGGCCACCGCCCCCGCTGCCACCTCGGTCCTCGCGCGGCGCGGCGCGCACACCTTCCGTTCCACCCGCTCGCAATCGGGAGCCTAGCGGCGACTTCGGGGGCCACTGCGCGGGGGACCCCGGGGTCCGGGCCGACTGCGGCGTTGGCTTTCAGTATTGTGGCGTTTTGAAGTTGGCCCCTAAAGTTGGCTGCTCCGAAGTCAACGAATATTTCATTAACCCCTGGGTCCTGTCCGCACCACCGCCACCATCCCCCCCAACTGGGAGGCACCCACCGTTTGTGTCATGGGTACCCAGCTCGGATTCAAAGGTTTAGTCAGCTCTTCTCCAAATACCGTCAACTTGTCGCCGAGAAGGCTGTCTGTGAAAGACGGTGCAGAGGTGATTGAGAGCTGGAAAGTTGTTACTCTGCGTGCTGTGCGCGCGCGCGTGCATCAACAGCGATGCACATATCTATTAACTTTTACAAAAGCCTCACCTCCTGCACCAGCGTTATCACTGTTCATTTGTCATAACATTTTCTATCAGTTTGCCCCCACAGCCTATGGAATTAGATGAGGGGAAGGCACTGCGGTAGCGACTTAGAATTGCACTCTTCGCTATTGGCTTTTTAAATGGAGTTGGAATAATCTATAGTACCGACCGGCAGTGCGAAATCTTTTGCAACGTTAAACTCCTGGCAGCCGTTGACTCTGAATGCTGTGTATTTTTACAAGGATTTCCCTCGCTGATGTGATATTTTAGGCAATTTCCTTCTTTAGAAAAGGGTCACACTCTTAGCCAATAGCTTCATTATGCCAATCATGACTCCTTTAGTTGAAAATCCAAGATAACCAGAACTTGAAAACATTTTATTTTATAGCAATTCCGGGTAAATCCTTGAAGCCACAAATCACGCTGTATCAGTATTAATCTATAAGGCATTTTTGATACCATGCAGGGTTTTATCAGCTCTGCAGAAGAACACGTTGCAATTTTTAATAACCACACTGTTATTTAAAAGTAAAGATCACAATAAAATTACTTCTCCATTAAATATCATGCTCCTGCACGCAGCCTTTACTCTGTTTCACTAATTTATTTTGCAGGCACCTGATAACCACAGCATTACTATTTGCATACAATTTGCCTAATATACGGTGTGGGTAACATCATTAATTTAACAGACGTTGTTATAATTGATTTTGTGGGTGTAGTTCAAATGTTAAACATATATACAATGTATTAGGTTTTTTAAAAACATGTTTATTATACTATTTTAATTTCAGTTTAATCTTAGGCTCATGCAGTTGCATATTTAAAGGGGTGAGCTCTTTTGATTTGTCTTTTCAGAAGAATACATCTCTCTCCCTTTTTGGAAACTATCTTTTATTATATTAAGGAGAATGCAAAACCTGATTTCCTCTAGATGCCTAACTGTGCCACATCAGTTAAGAAACATGTGGACTCAGACACTCCGTGGATATTATGTGAATACTGCTGAATTAGTATAACATGTCTGCATAAATCAGCCAGCCTTTTCCCTCTGTGCACACGTTCCAGGAAAATTTCTCCTTCGAGTGTGAGGGGCAAGCTTCCTTCTACATCTGTGTTTGTAAACATTTGTAATACTGCGGTTGTGCATCTGTGTGTTGTACACCCCCACAGAGAAAAGGAACAGAAATGTGAATAGTGGGTGAACTAAAGAGCTTGCTATTGCCTTGAATGAAAGTCTATACCGTTCCAAATTCTCTTGCACATCCAGAGCATGGCAATGGCATGTTCATTACATGTTTACTTCCCCTCCTGGGGAGTAAGTCTTTGATTAGAGTGATGGCATCCATTGCTCCCCACCCTAAGTCTTCCAAGGAGGCCTAGGAGGAAAAAGGCACCAGCCAAGTTAAGGATCTCATTTCCATTGGACCTCTTCTCAGCATTCACTTGTGGAACAGAGAGCTCTGAGCCATCTCTACCACAACCCTATATGTCTGACATAATAACCGGATCAGGCCAGCTTAAAAACAAACTCATCTTCCAAGACCTAATGGAGAAAGACTTTACAGAAACAGGCATATGTGTCACTTACAGACACTAGACTATAGTAAACAAAAAGCGTGTGCCCATTTAGAAACATCCACATTCCTCAGGAGGAATGCAAATGGGCAGGACGAGGCATGGGTGACACTTCCCAGCCTGGGCGACTAAGAGTGCTGGCGCTAACAGAACAGAGCCCTGGACTTCACACGAGGCAAGAATCTCTTAATGGGTCATGCTCTCGACTCAATTAAAGGGCCAAAGCTCTCATTCTTGAAGATTCCTCGGTGAATGAGCAGTGTTCACCTGCGTCTGAATTTAATATGAACCATTCTGTTGAAAAGAGGAAGGTGCAGATGGCTGTGTGAACCAAAGATACCACTTGCTCTTAAAAAGTGAAAAAAGGATAAAGGAAAAAATAATCAAATTTGATTGTTTAAATCATTGCATACACTTGCCTTGCTAACCCAGTAAATGAATTCTTGAGGTGTCTGGAGATCATGTGGCTAGATTTGGACTCCTTTAACAGCAGGATCTGAGGGCCTGCCAAGTGTCCAGCCTTTCTGTCGGCAGGCACCCTTCCTGTATTGATGAGATGTTGTTTTGTGACAGGCTGAGGTTCTTTGCAGGGGTGTTTATCATCATTTTATTATTGAAAAAGAAAGAAGGAAGGAAAGAAGGTAAAACAGATACAGGAAGGGGCTCACACTAAAAAATAATAATGGAAAAGCAAATCACCGTGAGGGCAAAATCACCATGTTCCAAAGCTTGATGACAGTTGTAGTTAAGCCAGGACGACAGTGGCCGACTTTCTGCCTGTGAAGGACAGAGGCCAGCATCCATGGTTTGTAGTTTTTACGTGATGTCTCACAAGTAGCCTAATTAGAGGCAAGCTTGCAAACGGGCAGTTATACAGGAAGAGAGTTAAACTCACTAAACTGTTAGATAAATAGAAAGTTCAAAGGTCTGTGTGGGGCTGTCGAGGCTGGGAAGGGGCCATGTGCGGGCCAGGCTTCTCCTCCCCTCCCCCTCATTTGCTCCCTCACCGGCCCCCACTTTGCCCAGGTTCCCTCAGCCTTGTGGGAGGCGGGGACCCTGCTCTCCAGACAAAAGTGAACTGTTTCAGCTTCAGTTGGGCATGGCCCATGCATGGTGGCAGCCCGGCTGCCTCTGCCCGTTCTACGTGCACAGATCTGGGAGGCCTCCTTCTCTTCGATCCTCTGAAAGAGTGGCAGAGGCCTGTTGGTGAATGGGAATGTCAGGGAGAGACTGAGAAGGCAGCCCACCTCTACCTGGGGTTGGTGGCAATGTGGAGGGGGCCAAGGGGGATCCCCTGGATCTTGTTCTGACCAAGGCCCACAGGTCGCCAGGGTTTCTCTTTCTCTACCTCCATCCATTTATCTTTCCCGCTTCCCCTCTGTTTGCTTTCCAATAAAAGGGAGACAGTCAGTGGTCTCTTTTTTCTTGCTACAATATTCATTCTCCAGTGTGTCTGAGCTTTCATTCCGAAAACTGCTTGAGCTTGAGTGTATGGTGGGGTGGAGAGTAAGACTCAAGGTGGTGAAATTAGCTACTGATAAGGTCTGCTCTACACCCGGCTGAAAACCCCCAAAGAATAAATGCTATCTCTGTAAATCTTAAAAGGCATGTCTGTTGGACAAGGAAGAAAATTATCTCATGTTAGAAATCAGTTTAATGATACATGAATTGTTTTGCTAATGATTCAGTCAAGCATTTAACAAGTCTAAAATACACAAATCAAGATTGAAAATGACTGCCTCAAATATGAATCTGTCATTATAGACATAAACGAGATTCCAAACATTTAAGCATGTTGTAGATGGATAAAAATTTTATTGTATTTAAACATGCTAATTATTGTTGAATAGAAATGGTTTTAATGTGCTGAACCTTTAGTTCATGCCCATTATTCTTAGCTAAGACTATTGCTTGCATGCAGAATCTGCACATATTTAGCACAACTGAAAAAAATCATAAAAGCCCGATGAAATGGCCATCTCTGGAACAAACTAGGAACTGTACTCCCATGAGCTTATAGCTGTAGGTTGTACCTCAGAAAGGGAAACCACCATACACTTGATGAGCTTGTCACATAGACAAAACAATTGGTACAGTGAGTACATTTTTCACTCTTAATTTTGTTTTTTTTTTCTGATTCCTGTGGGATAAAGAAAAAGATTTAAAAACTTGTTTACTGAAAATAGAAAGAAGTTTATTGCTAATATAAGAACTCAAGACCACAATCTGGAGAAACCTTTTTGAGGAGTGTGTGTATGTGTGTGTTTCACCCATGTATGTGGTAAGTTGCATCATCATCATTGTTGCTGTTACTTGGGTATCTACTCAGTGCCCCAAACATGACTGAGTAGCTAGTGCTTTAAATTCTCAATTTTACTTAATCCTTTAGACAACTTTATAAGATGGGTCCTAATATGACCTCCATTTTTAGATGAAGAAATGGAGGCACTGGCTTCTCAGTTATGCAGTTCAGATTCCAGCCTAGATGGAGCTGACGCCTGAGTCTGCATCAGCAACTGACATCTTGTCTGAGCCTTTCCAACAGGTGCCATCTTTCCTTGTACATCATCTCTTTCCATCATTGTGCATCAGAATGCACAGGTGTTATTCCCATTTTACAGATGAACAAACAGCCCTAGATTGATTGACACCTAAGTTCACACAGCCTGATTTGTATCAATGGTAGTGCTGGATCAGAAATCCACATCTCCCACTTTCCAGCTTAATTGCCTTCCCGCACACCCTCATTGCCTGTTTTTTATTATTATCGCCCAATATTTATTGTTACTGGGGGAGCTGGAGCATTTAGCTCTTACTGAAACAAACGGATTAGATTGTGTATGTTATGCTTGTGTAAAAAAAATTGCTGTGGAATGACCATGTAATCAACTAGCCATGGAACTCTGCTTTTTTCTTTTAATCAAATAAGGAGCAGTTTATGTAATGATACAATCTCTTAGCACTTTTTTATGGATGCTTCTTTAATGAGAAGGTATGAATAGCACACTATATGTATATTATAATTTTCCATTCATGTATGTATAGTATATATCATATATATATAATTTTCCATATATATATATGGCAAAACTCAAATCCTTGAGAACTGTCTATTTAAATTCAAATACCCTAATTTTGAAGATTCGGTACTGGAACTTAAAGAAGACCACGGTATATCTGTCTACTTAATTGGAAGCCTCAAAGCTGGGTGTAAGGGATAGATAGCATTTCTTTCTGAAGCTTTATAACTTACCACATCTGTCATTTAATTTGATCCTCACAATAACCTTGTGGGTTTTCCATGACTGATCTTATTGGCTTCATTTTGTAGATGGCAAAAATGGCAGTTCAGAGAGATTAATTGACTTGCCTACGTTTTCAGTGTGTGGATGGTCTTAGGATTTATGTTTATTGTTCTTTTCACTGTGTCACTACTGTTGCATTAAGTCATTTGTGTTTAAATATTCACACACCGTCTCACATCATCTCGGACAGTGCCTTTTTCATTACAGGTGCTCAAGAAACATCTGTTAACATGAGAACCCCACCAGCTCCAAGAGTGGTCTATGCAAATACTCCTGTCTTTCAAAGATAGTTGCAAAAATCCTGGTGGTAATCCCACCCCTCTACCTGTTTGATAGTGTTTTAATTGTTTTGTAATTTTTGAAGGTCTCTTAGCCAGTTTGGTCTCTTTTGAGGAAAGGAATGAGAAAGAATGATGGTAACCCAAAAAATGCTTAATAGGAAAAGGCAAAATTAGAACCCCTGTTACTTACCCGTGTGCTTAAAAAAAGAAAACCAGATTCCTATGAATTCTAAGATATCTTAGAACTGCAAACTCCAGCTTTGAAGGTTGAGGGGTCCAGGACTGTACTGTGTCTCAATCTGTGTAGAGAACGTTAAAGAAGAATGTGTGATAAAAATCTGAAGAAGAATTGACTGATCGGAGGCTTGGGATTCCTCCAGCTTTCCTTGAATTTCAGCCTTTATGACTTGTATTTCATCATGAGAAGGCTGTTTTTCTACTTAACTGTAGCAGATCCATGCCATAAATTATCATGACTGTTAAACAAAGGTCCAGCACTGGGTTCCTCTAATGTAAAACTTTTATGTTGCACTTTAATGAAATTTTATATGCATGTTCAAAGCGAGGCACACTTTATACCATGGAGAGGGCAATGCTCTCAATTGTTGAATTTATTTTAAGGTAAATCTTTTCGATGACCTTAGCTGCTAACATCCACCTACTTACTGAGCTGAGAAAAATTATCTGAGTGCTTAAATAAAATGGCATGATTTAAACAGAGCTGACACTAGCCCTCCAGCTATAATCTGATTTTGATTATGAATTGTTTAGTTTATGGAATGCTATTTTTCATAAACCTGTGCATTTTGCTTCATTTGCAAAAGAAAATCAGCCAGTGATTGAAAGTTATCTTTGATGTGGTTGTGCTGGTCTTGGAAGGTATAAAGGCCACACAGTGGGAAATAGCTAAGGAAACTTGAAATCGCTCATCTGTTTATTTTTTCAATGTTCATTTTACTGGAGAAAAGGAAAAGAAGAAACACATCACTTCCACCCCATAAAGAGTGGTTTGTTTTCTTAGATTTCTAAATAAGAGTTGTCTATATCATCGACCAGCTTCAGTGAAAACCAGGTCTCAATAGCAGGTATGTATGGTGGCATTGGTGAAACCCTATTTCTGGAATCCAAATTTTGTGTTTTGGAGGCCACATATCTCCTGTCAGTAGCATTGAAATGGTCTCTTTTTTATGTGAATAAAAAATAAAATCCTACTCATCTTGTAGTGGTGCTGCAGTTGCAGCCTGGGTTTTAACAGTCACCGGGAGAACTTTCTTAGGAGTCTGACGTCTTCTTGGTCTTTGAGTCTCTAGTATGATTTGATCAAACCACCCCGCTGGAAGGAGTGTGTTTTGAGGACAATTTAACTTTCTGACTGTGGCAATATGTACAGGATGACCTAACTGTCTGCTGAACAATGAGAAATGCAATAGCAGAGGCTTTATTTCTCCCTCCAGGATGTCAGTCAATGAATTTTTTTAATAAATTAATTTTCCAAAGGGACTGGTGGTTTCACACCAGGTCGGCACAGCCACAGTAACTAAATTAAATTCCAGCTTGATGGATGTTTCTGATGAAGTGTCATGGAATCCTGGAGAGGTCTCATCAATTAGCCATTACTTATTTGCTGGCAGAAGTCTTGGCTTAGGTGTGTAGATATTAATCAATTCCTCGCACCTAATGTTTCAAGACTGGAGGGTTTCACCATCATCTGGTTCAGCCTCTTCATCATACAGATGAGGAGACTGAGGCCAAGGATGGGGAAATAACTTGCCCAAGGATGTGTAGTCCACATGTGACATTGTTGGGTTGGGTTTGGAGCCCTCATGCCCTGGTTCAGTATTTGTCACTCTCTCCAGAACGGTTCTGGAGTTTCCCAGGTGGTGCTAGTGGTAAAGAACCTGCCTACTACTTCAGGAGACATAAGAGATTCGAGTTCAGTCCCTGAGTTGGGGAGATCCCTTGGAGGAAGAAATGGCAACTCACTTCAATATTCATGCCTAGAGAATCCCATGGACAGAGGAGCCTGGTGGGCTGCAGTCCACAGGGTTGCAAAGAGTTGGATGTGACTGAAGCGACTTAGCATGCACGGCAGAGGTGTTTGCTTCGTGTACCAGCTCTATGCCCAGTGCTTTGCTAAGCAGTCACTCTTAGGGGGAGAGGAAAGGAATGTAGAAGGTGACCTCTGGCCCCACTGACTTGACATTGGAATGTAGAACTAGTTTGGGGGAAATAGTATGACATGGATGTAAGTAAACTAGGAATTCAGGGAGAGAGAGAGAGACTGTGGGCTAGAGGAGGAGAAGCAGTCTTCCTCAAGGCCAAGAGTGAAATAGAAAACCAGAAATGTGGGCTGTTTAGAAGACCAGGAGCAGCCAACACTTGCTCTTCGACAGTTGTCTTTGGACCCACAGTTATCTGGTTGGATAGTCACTCACAGTCATCACATAATTGCTGCAGTTATGTTTTGCTATATGAACAGAGTATTGTCATCATCCATTGACCACCATTGGCTGTGAGATAACCACAAAATTATGGACAATTATTTAACTGTCTGAATTATGTAAATATTGATGCAAGCATTCTTCAAAGAAATACCAAATTAAAGTTTGTTTTCCTGAATCAGTTGAAACAAATGTTTGTCAATTGGCACCATTGCTGGCAAAGTAGCATTTTTGAAGGATGCGTATATTGTGGCTCTTGAGATGTACCCAGATATATTTGTTCTTTTGAAAAAATTATTAGCTTATTTTTCTGAAAGGTGTGTATTGATGTTTTTCCTTTTGCCTTTTTTTTCCCCTAAAGGGTAAGTTGGTGCCTTGGTACCATCTGATTGGCTTTTATATCTATGTTTATAATGAATTGTTGGGCCACCAAATAATTCGTTGTCTGCTGTCTCCTCCTTCGAATCTGAGCTCTGTCTTAGAGAAGCCACTGGCTATAATTCTCCTGCCTCTCTGCCCCTAAACTCACATACTCTTGCCCTGTTGGGTTAGACACCCCTCCTCTAAGCTGCTATGCTGCCCTGACTCGATTTCCAGTGCACCTGAGTTGTTCTGAGGGATGAGAACATGTCTTTTATCGGTGTAATCCTAGTTAGTGTCTGGCCCAGAGTAATAGCCTAATGAAGCCAATCCAAGGTGCACCATCGTTCTCTTATTTGAGTCATTCAGGCATTGCACTAGGTCTTCCAAATATTATGTCTAGGTGGGAAGCCATCATAATAAGTCATATTAATAATTGTGAGTGAAAATAATAATCAGAGCCAGCATTTTCTCTGTGACAGGCTCTGATTTGTGTTCCATGAGTTCCCCATTTTGCAGGGCATGGAATCTGGGACAGAGAGGTTCAGCAACTGAGAGTAGGCTGCAGAGCTGAAATGAACACACAGGCTGTGTGAATCCTGTGCTGCACTGCTTGCCCATGATAATACCCTGGCAGAGATGCTAAAGTAGTGGCAAGCCCTGCGTGCCGTGGGGCTTGGCAGCGGATGAGGCTGAAGAGGCCTTTGTCACTCTTCTTTAGTATTTACAAGCCAGCATCAGGTTTTCATCCGTAACCATATACAAGATCTAACTGGCCTGATATCTACTCCAGCAAGAGACACTCAATTCTGCTCCTCTTTGATGTAAGCATGAGATTCAGTGCTTGGGAGAAAGATGCATTCAATATGGGCTCCATGAAGGTGGAGTCTTTTTGGGGCTGGTATGATTTGCTACTGCAGCTTCACTGCTTAGAACAGTGGCACACAGTAGGGGCTCAGTTACTTTTTGCTAAATCGATGAATGGCTTGATATACAGTAACCTGCTTAATGCTTTGTGTGATCAGCTTTGTGAGCAGAGCTGGGAGGTGCAGACTGAGGTCTAAGAGAAGAGCTAAAATCACGGTGGTCAGACAGGCCGGTACAGGTAGATATGTTCCTGAAACAGCATGCTTATTAAAGTTTTATAAAGTCAGTCTCTCTATGTGCATCTTGCTTGCCAGAAATCCTGCGGGGAATTCTTTGTTGATGTGAGTAATCGCTCCTAACAACCCTAAACTTACCAGTTTTGTGATTTTAGATAGTTACGCATAGCATTTTCTTTCTGCAAGGTATACCTACATGTAGTATCTACAACAATACCGTGAGGGTAATTTTGTGAACTTTTTTTTTAAAGGTGTCTTAAATTGTTATTGTCACCAGAATGAGGCTTTCCTCTAGTTCAAAGTGGGGGGTAGGTGGTAGTGGAAGAACATGCCTTCAACATTTGCTCAATATTTTTCTCCCCACTTTTATACCATGGTCTCCTCTGAGGCAGATGCCTTGTTTGTTTTTTTTGTCCTTCTTTCTTTTAAAAATAGCTCCTGCTTTGGAGGCTAACCTGGGATTTGTATTTTCCTGTATATTTGGGGCTTCCCAGGTGGCGCAGTTGTAAAGAATCTACCTGCCAATGCAGGAGATGCAGGAGACATGGGTTTGATCCCTGGGTTGGGAAGATCACCTGGTGGAGGCAATGGCAGTCCACTCCAGTATTCTTGCTTGGAGAATCCCATGGACAGAAGAGCCTGGTGGGCTACTGTCCATGGGGTCACAAGGAGTCAGATATGACTGAGCGACTAAACACACATGCAACGTGCAACATATTTTTAGACCAAACACATTTTCTATTTACGCCTCTGAAGGATTCAGATTGCAATTTCATTTCAAGGATGTGCAGGAACGTTTCCCTGTGTGTTCATTTTGCAGCACTCTTTAAGATGGTTTGAGTGCCAGCATAAGAGAAGTAGCATTTTGCCAAGCACTGTGTGCCATGTTTTACATACATCACCTTATTGAGCAAGCACCCCCAGAAGATAGATGTTTTTTCCCACTGCTTTCAAAGAGTTGGACATCAGCTGTCTCAGAGTTCATGGGTAACTTCAAACTTCAAGATTTAATCTTGAGGGGGGAACCCTCTAAATGTTATTTATTGTTTTTACAGTATACACTTAAAGGCCATGAGATTCAAGTCAAGAAAGAAAGATAAAAGGCGTTAAAGAAATCTAGGACATTTTTGTAGAGATAAAGTACACAGTTAAATTAGCTTGACATTAAGGTACATATTTTGAGGGGAAATTGTAGATACTTACGAGTTTTTAATAAATTAGGTCTCATATCAGAAAGGAAACATATCCAAGTATTAATAATCCAGGAGGAATGCAAGAGCCATGGCAGTCTTTAAAAAAAAAAAGTGAACTGCTAAATATTAACTATATCCCTTTTGGTATAATTAGACATTTTGGCCTATTAGTTTTTTGCAATTCTAAAACAGTTTAAACTTCAATGGTGCATGTATGTTCAGACTGCGAGGGATAAAGTTCCTATCAAGAATGATGAAGACTGTTATGGCTGGATTCTGATTAGCATTTTACCCTGAAATTACAATGAAATGCCAATGCATACTCTACTGCCGTTGAAAAATGACACCCATGGCAGACTTATACCATACAGGTTTTTGTAAACAGTTCCAGTTACTCACATATTTTGAACAAAAATTGAAATGTGATGAACCTATTCAGGAGGCTTGAAAAGTTAAAGTGAATTTTAACTGTAGATTAGTCACAAATGGTGTCAGCAGCACCAGTATTACCTCAGCTGATTAATTTATAGGGATACTGGTCAATGATTTTAACCAACAGCTACACATAGTAGAATCCTAATGGGTTCTGTCTGTTAAAATTACATAAAGCAGGGCATTTGATTTATTTCATAGTTTCTCAAAGCTCAATTTTAACTTCATACAAATGCATTAGTCACCCAGGATAAATGACACATTGAATAAAGTTGTGATTTTGTCTGCTTCTCCTAATCTGATTTAGCACAGGACCACATCTGGGTCCCTAGTGTCTTCCTATTCTGAACATTTGTAGTAGAGTGGGATCTTTACATATCTCATCAGAGGGGACTGGATCATGTAGGCCTTGCCCTGACCTTGGGTTTCTTGGGTGTGTAAAGAAGACTTACTGCTTTGGGTGTAGCATTAAGAACTGCCATTGCTACAGCGAGATGCACAAGTGTTTATAGACATTGCTGCTTTAAAAGTTGGTAACCAATTTGAGACTGGTTAAGTATCAAATGTGAAATGTGTATTATGACAAGTAAACTTGGTAAAATAGGACTAAAATCCCTAAAATTCACTTTACCATGTTAAAATGTGAGAGTATACCAAACTTTGCCTAGGTGCCCAGACCAACTCTAGCCCACCAGTTATGCCTGTACCCTTGACCCTGGAGCTGGGGAGTCTTTTCCTTGGGCTGTGAATGCCTTACAACATCACCTCCACCATCCAGTTTTAGTGCCTGAGATGTGACTACCTCGTACACTCTGATCGCTGTTATTGTCATCTTTCTTTGGGTTCATTACATCCATGGAAAATGGAAAGGTGAGTTTGTCCAATAGAAAAACTTTGAAATCTGCTCAGCCTGCAATTGCACACCAGAATTGGAAGGTGGCGGGGGAGGTTTTAAATTCATGGCTGGCTAGAAATATGTAGGTTTATATTTTTAAGATTTAAAAAACACGATTAGTAAAAAGCCCGTAGAACTTTGTGGACGTCAAATAACTCTTAAAAAACGAAGGCAAATGATGAAGTATGGGGTAAGTTTCCTGAAATTGAACATAATCATAAAAATCCAAGGAAAAGCAATATATTCTGCAAAATTTATGAGTTTTTTGGTGGGGAGAGTTTGCAAAGCTTGACAACCCCCAGTGCATCTGGCCTGGCACATTCCTATTTGTAATGAGAACCTTATGGGGTGCCGGGACTTGGTTTTCTTAGGCAGGCCCACTCCCCAGGGGTATCATAAATGATACTCAAGTCAGAAACTTCATGGCTCATGGCATTTCTCAGAGATGTTTTAGTTAAACTGCCTCACCCAGCTACAGGGACAGAAGGTGGGAAACAAGTCCCCTCGTAAATCTTCATTGAGCTTTAATTAGTTAATTTTGTTTTTTCTGTTGTTCGTAGGAATTAGAAAGGGGAAGAGTAACTGAGTGAATGTGCCTACATGACTCCACAGATATGGTCCAAGTTATTGGGGGTTCCTGTGGCTTTTATTATTTCATGGACACACATTTATTTAACAACAATGACAAAAGCCCAGAAAACTGCAGAGGTGTAAATACTGGTAACAAAAAGTTGCCAAAAACAGAAGAAAAGGGGCAATGCCAGTGTTAGGGCTACTTTTCCAGCTTTCTGCAGTCTCCTCTTTCCTTTTATTCCCCACACGCTATGAAAGTTTGAAATGTGTCCCAGTCTCACTTGTGAACTGGGGCCTCACCTTGTGGGCTGTGTGGGGTGGTATGGCTGGTAGGTCATGAAATGGAGATTTGTGAATTCATGTTTGTTCAAATGCGTTCCAGCACCTGGATTTCCTGAATGAAGTTCTGATGTTACTTTTTTCTCAAAAGGAGCTCCAGCCATGTTGGTGGTGTGGTTGGGGGTGGGGAAGTTCCACCTTGAATGGGCCTGTATATTATCAATCCTTTAACTCACTCGGCCTCTCCCGTGACTTTGGGTTTCTCTCTCAATAGGCCTGGAGAAGCCTGATGTTAGTTTTGACTCCTTAGCGCTCTGTCACCTCCCCTTCGTCTCTGCCTTTTGGATTCCTGACATTTATTCCTATGAACAGCTTAGTAGCTGCGGTTTTATCCCTTCTTTGGGTAGGTCTAACGCATTGAGAACAGGACTGCCCATCACATGAGCGTCACTGACCTCCCCATTGTCTTCCTTTAATCATATCTGTTAGATGCGATAAATTTTCAGACTTGTTTACCCTTTATTAGTGAGCTGGGATACTTACGGCAGTTTTTTGAAAGGGGAAAAACAACAATGCTTTCTGGGAGCCATTTAACTAATTTCTCCTGAAGACTATTTATGCATTTTATGAGGGGAATGTTTAAAAGGTTGTCGTGAATGAGGCAGCCGACACTGAATGAGAAGATTTGACAAAAGGAAACATTTTTTTTTTCAGAGGAAAAAGAAGCAGTTTTTACATTTCGTAAGCTTATTTTGAAAGGGTAATAGAGAAATTGCTCTGTTTCCTCACTGGAAAAAAAAAAGACATATTCTGGGGACAGAAGCCTTTAATATCTTGCAAGCTGTTTCAATGAATTCCAAGTTTCAAGTCCAAAACTCTTGTGGCTAATGGAGATTTATGCTCCATCAGTTTTAAAAATCCAAGAAGGCATCTTGAATTTAAATTGTCAAATTATTAGACCTTCATTTTCAACGAAATGGAAAGACATTGGAAATTCTAGCCATTTTTCCTTGGCAAATTAAGCCACACTTGTTGTTGTTGATGGAGTTTAATAATAAGGCAGAATTTTCATAGACAATGGGTGTTGAAGCCTTCCTCCATGACAGTTAAGCAGACAATTAAGGCTCTCTGTGTGCCTCAGTTTGTTTCTCTTTTTTCCGTAATGATAATCTCCCATTTAAAATCTGAATTGTAAGAATTGGAAAAAGTATAAAAATCTAAAGAGAAATAGGATCAGTTTTCCTGAATCAACGTGAACTCCTTAGAGTCCTGTGATGGTGGAGGGAGAGCAGAGGTGTGTCTGCTTCTCTGGAACACTTGCTCCCAGGTCCATGTCCCCATGCTTTTCTTAGAGCTTCAGACCTTCAGGGGAATGGGGCCTTGCTGGGGGCCTCTGCCAGCTCCCTGACCGTGCCCTTCCCTTGCTTTCCCTAGCAGTGCTTACCCAGCTTTTGTCAGCCCAAAAAAGCAAACCAGAAAATGGGAGGAGAATAAAACCTCCTCTCAAAGCAGCCAGTTCTTTCCTATCTGGGAAGTTCAGCTACACATTCCATCATCTGTATGAAAAGGCCTCTCAAGCTTCCAGCCCTTGGTTCTAGTTCTTCCCTGAAGGCCACACAAAGGACGTATCATTGCCTTGGCTCACGTCAGCCCTCCTGGGTCTGAGGGCAGCCCTCCTGTGTTCACTGTGTTCTCATTTCTCAGGGTGGAACATTCCAGTGTGCAGATAACGACATGCAGGGACTCATGATTGTCCCTGTATAGATATGTGGAGCGGAGGTGGCCAGGCCTGGCAGGCTGGAGCATCTATTTCCAAGATAGGGATTAGATCTGAATAGCATCCCACTCTGACCCTACATTCTTGAGTGGTCCCACTCTCCTTGCAATATGTGCCATAGCCAAGCCTTTGCAATGGGTAAAATCTTAAGTATTATGGGGATCTTAGGGTTTCCCTGGTGGCTCAGATGATAAAGAATCTGCTTGCAATGTGGGGGAATCTGGTTTCGACCCCTGGGTCAGGGAGATCCCCTGGAGAAGGAAATGTCAACCCCCTCCAGTATTCTTGCCTGGAGAATTCCATGGACAGAGGAGCCTGACAGGCTACAGTCCATGGAGTTGCAAGAGTCAGACGCAACTGAGTGACTAAACCACCACCACCACCATGGAGATCTTATGGTGGCCGTTGTGTACATGGCCCCTGGAGCCAGATCATTAAATGCTTAAACTAGGATGAGAGTTGGGCAGAGGTCCATTGGTTCTTCAAGACACCCAAGGTCATATCTGAAGATCCTTCCAATTGCAGGGATTACAGCCCTCTTTAAGATAGCAAGAACAGATACTCCTTGCCCAGCCTTCAGGACCAGGGCCCTGGTTGATTCCTGCAGGAGATTTACGTGAAGGAGATCGACATGACAAAGAGGATTGGCTGGAGCCACAGCAAACCATTTCCAAAGACACTGTTCTGAAAGGGCTCGAGTCATCAATCATATGGTGAAATGCATGGCACAGGGCATCTGGCTTTCTTTTTGGCTGCCAGGAAGCTAGGCTGACCCAGCACTGCCTTGAGTAATTTCTTCAATGTCTAGTACTCATTGTTTCCACCTGCTGCATGAGAGGGAGCTTAAGTCAAAATCCAGCCCCTATGACATTGCACTGAATTGTTGATTACTGCAGCCTTTCCGTCAGTATTCAGCAAACCACTTCCTGTACTGCACTATTGATGAGTTATTGTCAACTTTTGAATTCAGCTGTACAGTATTGAGTCTTTTTGCTAAAAGGACTCTAAATTGGAAAAGAATTTTTTTCACAGCTCTTCATGGGGCATCCTAAGATGAATGTTTTTTTGCTACCAAATGCCTTTTAGAAATATTTAGTTTAAATTCCAGATTCAAGACTCGACTTGGGCAAATACTCTTTTAAAGAGACTTTAGATTCCATTTTGTTCTGGGCAAGTCTTGGCACTGGAGTGTGGATTTTGCTAATAAGACCAAACAGAGCCAGCTGTGTTCTTCCAGAGGGCCACCTTGAGTATCAGCGTGGATGACAGATGACAGCCTGTGCATTAAGAAGTTTATTGTATGCAATTGGGTCGTGGTCTGTTGTATTTGCAGTGCTTGGCATGGTCTGTCCCTCCCACAAGAGACAGAATGACTGTGGGTCATTTATTTCAAGAGCATAAGAGTCTTCTTTGCTCTGCCCAGAGCAATGACCCCGCAGATGACTGCACTTTGATGGGGAGGGGAAAGGATAACGTGTAGTGTCAGGTCACTTTCCACTTGAGTGGATGTTACCTTGTGGAGTTTTAGGTGGAGAAGTATACATGTCTGGTATTTAAGCTAAGACTAGATGACCCTTATCAGGAATGCTGTAGAGGGGATTCCAGCATTAGATAAAGGCTGAACTAGATGACCTTTGAGGTTGTTTCAACTGCTGAGTTTTTATGATGCTTTAAAATTCCTCAGGAGAAAAGTTGCAGCAGAGGGCACATTGGCTGTGAATCTCAAGCTCGCAATTGTCAGAAAATAATGCTTACATCAGATCACCTTAAATTCACTTTAAATTTCAAAAATAGAGAGCTCACAATGTTTTGCCTGATTTGGGGGAGGAAATGTGAGCAGGAAAACTTGAAGAAGATTATTGCCACATAAAATACAACAAACCATGAAAATAGCATCAGCAGTCCAAATTAAAAAAAAAAAAAGTTTTAATTAAAAGGATTGGGAATCGCTGACACATATAGGCTTTTAAAATTTTTCTTGGCTCATTTGTGAGCTCAACACATGGAGCCTATTAATTCCTATTGCCTCCTATTGGCATTTTAACGGCACCTTATATAAATAGAGGCAGAGAAGCTAGTGGGTGCTCTGCCCAGACTCCTCACTCTTGCATTCCTGGCTTCGTGCTGGAACCTGACTCCATTTTGCTATTGACAGACTTGTTACAGAAGGTGTTGACCATTCTCTGGTCAGGAGTGATGCGTCAACATCCTCCACAAAGGAGAATGGATATTTATCTGTCTCTTCTCCACTCACTTCCCATGTATCTGTGAAATAAAACCTACACATCTTTTTCATCTTGGTTTGTCACATCATGGAATAAATGTTGCAGACTTTAAACACATATTTTGGTGAAATCCCTGATAGCCATTTCCAGTTCATTGGCTAGTAGTGACTTTCTGTCCTCCAGTTGTATAGATGTGAAAATAATACAAAGCAGAAGGGACTACAAATTTAAGAAAGCAAAAATGATAAAAAGAGAACTTAAACATTCAAAGAGGGATTTGAACTGTTCCTTGTGTCCATGGCTACAAATTCCGCATATGGCAGTAGAATGGGCCATTTAAGATCTATCTAAGGAAATAAGTTAATAATGTTTACCTATCTGTGTATATGTGTGTGTGTGTGTGTATATATATATATAGGTACTTACACTCACATGTATACATACACATATCTGTACACACACAGACGTGCATGCCTCCATAAGCTAGCTGTGGATTCTAGGCTTTTGTGAAACTTGAACTCTTAAGATATATGGCCCTGATACCCTATCCCACCACCCTCCCCCATATATACAAACAACCTTTCTTACTCTGTTAGCCTTTGTCTGGTTGAGGACTGTTTGGTCTAAACAAATTATGCCATTATTTTATTTTAAACACTTTTTTTAAGAATAAAATAATCATAATCAATGCCACATGCCCTGAACACTTGTGCATTGAAGGGGAAAAAAAAATCATATAAAACAAACTTACATCTGAGATGCTTCAAAGAGGGAACCTTAACTATCCAACATTTTTCAAACTTATAAAATCCATTAATGTCCAGGATGGATTCTGGGTCTGCTGCCTGCCTAGAACTATTTTCAAACACTTTTGCATTCAGGGAAACCCCAATGCATGTCGCCTCAAGCCCTTGTCCCCCTCTTTAATTTTGAGACTCCTCTGTGTTCGGAGGGAAATGTAATCCATATGTTTTTGATTCATTTACACTTAACTCATCAAAATGTTGTTTGTAAGAGCCATTTGATGTTCTAGAAGCATCTGTGCATTAAAAAAAATAAGCTTTTTAGAACTCGTCCCACCAACCTCCCTCCCACTTTCCACAAGAAAGGTATATTTGGCCAGGGGATAAAATATGATGCATAAATGCCTGAACAGATCAAGTTCACTTCTGAATTCCTTAGTGTGTCAGGGGCCTTCAGGTGGCAGATACTAGGCTGCCATGTTTCTATGCTGGGTTGACCGGACTTATAGCTAACAGGCCTCTTTTGGTTCTTCTTAACACTGGCTCAGCTGCCTCTGTTTTGAGTATAATAGAATGACTTTCTAAATAAAACGGAACAGGGAATTGACTCCCTTTTACCAGAACTTTCATTCAGCTCTTCACAGAGGAAAGGCATTTGTCCTAGTTTGCCATCTGAAATTAAAGGTCTTAAAGTGGAAATAACTTCCATGCCTCATTATAGTGTGTCTTTTACTGTAGACATTAAAGCTTTTGCAAAAATGGTTATCACTTCACCTGCAGTTATTTCTCTTTTTTCCATTTAATAAGGAATCTGATATAAAATGATCAGAAACAGTCTTCACAAATCTCTTTGATGGCTGCTGGAGGCTCTGGTCTTTTTCCTAAAGTAATTTGTTTATGGTTACAATTACAAAGCCCTCTGACAAGCCCATTCTGTAACGACCCAAACAGCGCCCCTGAGAAGAAGTCTTTGTGTGAAAGTCAAACAGTTGAGTGGAGCATAAAGGCGACACCCATGGCTCAGGCCGCTGCAGTCGGTCTTCTGTGTGTGGCTTACTACGCACTGGAAATGAACTTTGAATAGACATGACCCTCAACCTGCTTCCTGCTCACGGGCTGTGGTTTGAGAGAAGCTGGCCTTACAGGGCACAGGCAAGGGAGGGAAGAGGCAGAATACCAGACCAGGTAACCTCCCAAGGGAGCCTCGGACGGTGCCACTGTCACCCTCCCTGCCCCCTCTTACAACACAGAGGACTGGCTAACGGCAAACCCAGCGCAGCCTCTCACAAACACTCCAGCTTCAGGTACATTCAGGTGTAACTCAGGTTCTGCAGCCTGTGGGGTGGGGTGGGGCACTTTTATCTTCCTCTTGCTAAAAAGTTCGCTTAACTACCACAATATTGTAAAGTAATTAGCCTCCAATTTAAATAAATAAATAAAGAAAAGAGTATGTCTGCTTTCAGGAATTAACACTTAAACATATTTCATATGAGATCATTTTTGTTAACAAGGCATAGTCACTCTAGATCATAAACATTAAGAAGGTCTAGAACCAAGTTATATATCTGCGTGTGTGTGTGTGTGTGTGTGAGAGAGAGAGAGAGAGAGAGAAAGATCTTCAGGGATTTCCAACCCTGCTAATGCCAGTCCTTGAACTTGTCCTGATGTGAGAGCCAGTGATGTGATGTGACCACTGAGGTTCTCAGTTGGGGCCACGAGGAACTGCACGTGAATATTTCAAATCAGACTGGATCTCATTGTAATTCTCATTTTTCTGCTTCTGAGTGTGTGAATTCTGTGTAGAAGAGGGAGAGAGCATAGGTTGGGAAGGCACTGTGTCTGTGGACCAGGCCTTGCTCCCCCAACAACCACCCTCTGTTCCATCCTTTTTCTGCAGAGTTCATGCCATTGCCAGATCAGGGCAGTCAACAAGGGCAGGGAGTTTCCCCTGTGATCTCTGCCAGGGCACCTTGCCTGGGATGCTGAGGGCTGTCCAGACCCCACAGCTGGCTTCCCTGGGCCCCAAGGGGCTTGAGCATGCCTTTGGACACGCTTAGCCTCCCCCGCTGTTCTTTTCCTAAGTGTGCCCTGAAAAAAAAATCTCATGCAAAAGAGTCAAACTGTGGTTGCTGTTTGCTAGCCACCTGTCTTGATGACAAGAGGAAATTGGGTTACCCCACTGGACCTCAAGTCTTCACTTCTTCCCCAAAAGTTGCAGGTGTGCAGCATACTATCTTTAACACTGTGGCTGTCACAGGAGCACTTGACAAGGCTGTGCACCCATTTGTGTGGGGCATGGTGACCAGGTCATCTCCTACCCATCTGCTGATAAGCACAGTTTCACATTCTCTGTGTTTTCTCGGGCATTTTGTCTGAAGCAGTAGGCATGCGCTGTCTTGTTTATGGAAACAGGCATACGTCATGTCTACAAAGGACAGAAAAAAAAGGCTTTGAGGGAAAACTTCAGTTCCTTCCTGCTGGGGGACCATGCTGCAGGACTTTATCAGTTTTGTACTCACTGTTTTACTGTTTGTTTTAGGGCTACAGTGAGTAGGTGTTCAATTTTAAATGCACATCAGGTCTTTCAAAAGACTTTTAATGTACAGTGGCTGGTGCAGTTCCTTTGCATTGTAAAATTGCAGTTTCTTACGATTCATGTGTATTTCCAGTGATTCAGGCTAGTGGCATCACTAGCTTTGTCCCAGTTTTTGCAAAAAAACCCTCAGCAACCCGATTTTATTAAGATATTCCTATCTTGTTGATATGATCATGTTTGTATGTTCATTTATTGCAACTTAAGCCTTTTGGCACATACTCATTTATGAACCATTCCAATACCTTAGTGTAAAGAACCGGGCTATGTGATCACACACACACACAGACACACAGACACACACACACACACACACGGACTAAAAAAAAAAAAAAAAGAAACTTAGGCACAGAGAAATCATTGAACTTTGCTGAGACCAAATTTCGTGTCAATGAGAACATGGAAAAAACATCTCTGAAACTGGATTTTGACTCGTCTCTAAAACACTCGCTCTCGGCAGCATCTTTGTGGAATGCAAAGGTGATGTATATGCATATAAATCTCCATTAAGATGAAAGTGAGATATCATTCTGTTAATGTTAATATGTATTTTCAAATTAATAACCAAATGAGCAAAACGAGGCCAATAGATCTAGGTTCTGTATGTGATGAAAATGATATATTTTCATTTTCAGTGAAAATGTTAAGTCAACTGCATGGTTTCCTTTGGATTTGTGATAGTGACATTGTAAAACATACACGTACACACATACCCCATTCATGTAATTAAATCGATTCATCAAACATACTGTTAAAGAATCTCTTAAATGTGTGGGACAGAGGATTAATCAACTCAAAAGCATGTAAACTCAAAAAGTTTGTCAGTCTATTTTCATTATACATATGCTCCTCCATGTATGACTGGTGACAGCTTAAGGACAGATGGCCCAGTGATTTAAAACTCTGACTTCAATTATATACCATGGAGCTCAAGCGAAAATAGCTTTCTTGCAGCACAGATAGAGATGTTAGCAGCCATTTATAAGAAGGGTCCTGAAATTCAGATCAAAGTTGAAGCCTGCTTGGTTTTATTTCATGCAAATAAATAAATAAATAAACTGGAAATGCCTGTTCCTAAAATAATCCCCCAATATTAATCTCTGTTCCTTGGTGGCTTTAAACTTTTTCAAGTTTAAAAATGAATTATAACTTCTTTGCTTATCTTTCGTGTAGTTCATAGCAGAGATTTCAGCCCTCTCACTGCTTCAGAAAATCTTTGGATCCAGTTCCTCCAGATTGAGAAAGAAATGACATACTCCTGAGGGTCATCATCTGGGCGGGAGGAGGAGGGTGGGAGAGGGGAGAGAATTCTCTTCTGTGTACCTGACCCTTTGATTTTGAAAGTGGCTCTTAGCTGTCAATGTGATTCGCATTCAAAACATGGGACACCGCAGAAGAAGAGCCTTGATTCTTGCCACTTAAACTTACTGTTAGCATTTCAGTACTAGTCAGCAACATAGCTTCAAGTTTCTGTGTGTGGTTGTGGGGGTGGGGAGGTGGTCATCATGGTGATGGTGGTTTGAGAATTTTCTGTGTCCCTCCTACAGACTTTAACCTAGAGTTTCAATTTGGGAGAGGGGAGGTTAAAAAGTACATAAATGCCCCCAGAGAGAGGAGGAGTCATATATTTTTACCTTTCCATTTTTAATTTGCCCATTTTATAAATATTATTCCAGAAGGCTTTGTATGACTTTATACTTTCCAGAAATAGTCTATTTTGGGAGGCTAATGGTTTAGTTTACTTCTTATTTCTTCATTGCCTTTCAGATAAGTACTTCCCCAGGAACTTAGTATTAAAATTTGCCTTTCCAAATGTACCATATGGAATTCCCAAAGGAAATTATTTTTAAAGTGTCAGTCTCACTCATGGATTTGGCTGTAGAATTGAGTTCTTTTCCTAGCACAACCCCTCTCCTCAATTGAAAACGTTTTCATAAATAAAGATACAGAGGGACTGAAAAAAGGATCCCTGGATACTTGATTTCCATGCACATTTAGTTGTGTCAAATTTTTCAGAATATTTCTGCCATAAAGGGAATGTAGAGACAAAATCTGCACTGACAAACTTACAGCTACATAAGAAGCCAGGTGTAAAGAACACTGTCTCATTCTCAGGGCTGTTTTCCTACGGAAATGAAGAGGCATTTTATACCCAGGCTTCTGCAAGCAGCAGGCAGCATGCCTGTCTTCTTGACTCGGAGCTGTGGCTGCCACATCACCATTTGGAGCCACGACTTATGAAGTACTCAGTCAACTTGTCGACAACTGTTGTGGGCACTTCTCCCTTTTAAGTGTTGTTCTAAAGTAACGAGTTTTGAGAAATTAGGTCAGTTGAATTTTCTAGTATTTTTGGAATGCAAATTACCCATACAGAAAGATTCAACTGCAGGTGTAATTGTAGCTTGTTAAAAGTGAAAAACAGAGATGTCAGAATTCTATTAGGAAGAAATAGTTAGAGTAATATTTTCCTGCTCTATTGGCCATGCTAACTGTATAAAAGCAAGTAAGTACAAAAATTTCATTTGTCTCTCTCTCTCTGTGTGTGTGTGTGAGAGAGAATGTATTTAAGAGGCAGTCACTGGCTTCCTTTTCTTCCTTTCCATAACCAAACATAAGACATTAAAAGAGCTTTGACATAACATTTAAAATCTAAACTACAGCCAATGTCAATATTGTACAGCTAATATTGACTTTAATCAAAAAGGTCTGGCTAATGTTAAAGCTTATAAAGAATAAACAAAATTGAGACATTTATCACTAAACTACCACTGTACAAGTATGTGGATGATAATCTCAGTCCAGTGAATGAGCCGACTTTCAGAGAGAACAATGACATTAGTCAGATTGGGGCATTTTCCTTATCTATATTATATAGAAATAGTTTATATTTAAATAATCTGAATGGAAGACTTCATAAATAGATATTGGATCTTTGGCTATAGATTTCAACACTATCTACCTATAGATATGACTACTATAAAGAGATGGAGGTTGTAAGTTAACACTCATGTGTTTTTTAGTATCATTGAAAGGGATCACATCTGAGCCATAATTATTAAGATTTTAGATGTTAGAAAAACAAACGAATTGTGAAATCCACAGCCAAAGACTGGAAGGACATTCTGAATAATTCATCCAGTTTGGAGATGAATTAAGGAAGCAACAGGACTATATTTCCATATGTGTGTATGAAGACCCAGAGTTAGCAGGCGAAAATGACATGAGGATCTGGAAGTCCTGAGTGCTATGATGTTCAGAACCTCTGCAGAGTACCAGATCTTCATTGCCAAGTTCAGGACTTCCAAGACTCTGAAATCACCAAGGCATACCAGTCACAACTTAGAGAGACCAACCCTTAGATCTGGTGATGTCTGCAGATGTTTCTGAGAGCAGTTGCAGGAATTGTTTCGATTCAATGAAATGATCTTCAGAGCACAAGAAAATATTGGCAGAAACGGAAGAGGAAAAATGGGCAAAAAGCTTGGTTTCTACTCTAAGTTCACTCTTGGATTTGTTTCTGTACTTAATCAGTGGATTATTATTTTATTCAGTCAGTTAATATAAGTACTATCATGAGTTGTATTTATTTGTTTTTAAAATTTAAGATAATTGTAGATTAATTTGCAGTTGCAAGAAATAATATAGAGAGATCCTGTGTACCCTTATCCAGTTTTCCACATGATAATAATATCTTACAAAACTATAGTACAATGCCACAACCTCATTTTTTTTAGTTTGATATGTAAATTATCTCCAACTTCATGCATGGGAGCACCTTCAAGTTGGCTTCTGTGTCCTTTTGATCTTCGAACACTTAATTTCTGGCATAAAAAATAGCTCCAGACTCATCATGTGCTTCTCTGCTACAGCTCTGAAATCAGCCATTTCTCTTAGGAACCCTGATTCCTTTTATTGGAAAATGGTTTTAGAGAACAAAATGTGGAGGCCAGGTGTGCATTTTACTACCAGAGTGTCATAATTTCTAAGCCACTCTGCAGACACAGGTAGGAGATATTTATATATGCATATTCACATACTTATACACATATCTATGCTTGCTGCTGCTGCTGCTGCTGCTGCTAAGTCGCTTCAGTTGTGTCTGACTCTATGCGACCCCATAGATGGGGGCCCACTGTCTCTGGGATTCTCCAGGCAAGAACACTGGAATGGGTTGCCATTTCATGAAAGTGAAAAGTGAAAGTGAAGTCGCTCAGTCGTCCCCGACTATATATATATATATATATATATATATATATCATAATGACATAGGGATACCACCTATTTCAAACACATACCACTACATTGCAGTCTTCCTCCTTTTCTTACTTGCAATTCCCTTCTATAAAAGTGAGAAACTTAGCTCTCATTATCCACAGTATACTTATTTATGTGCTCAGTCCACATGTACTAACCCAGACTACTGTGAGAACCTGATTCAGGCAAGAATCATTGATGGAATCTAAAGAGAGTGGATGAAAGTTTGAAGAGTACTGAGATATTTACATAATTTCTAAGTAGTTCCCCACAAAGCATATATTAACATCAGGAGGAAGAAATAGTAATCTGAGGGTAAAGAATCCTGGGAGAAGAAATAGTAATCTGAGGGTAAAGAATCACCTTCCTCAAGTGATCAAAGGTACCACCCTCATATTAAGACAAGTTGACTTCATATGCCTCCTGACATGAGGTATTGAGAAGGACACATCACTTCTGCCAAACATGTGTAACCTGAATCTAATCCTGAAGAAACCTCAGACAGCAAGCCCAAATTAAAGAGCATTCTGCAAAATAAGTGACCTACATTCTTCAAAAATGTCATGGTCATGAAAAACAGAAAGGAACAGAAGAACTTGCCCAGGCTGAAAGAAACTATAGAGATGTAACAACTAAATGGAAGATATAAACCTACATGGAGGCTTCCCAGGTGGCTCAGTGGGTAAAGAATCTGTCTGCAGTACAGGAGATATGGATTTGATCCCTGGGTCAGGAAGATCCCCTGGAGAAGGGCATGGTAAACCACTCCAGTATTCTTGCATGGAGAATTCCATGGACAGAGGAGTCTGGTGTGCTGCAGTCCATGCAGACGCAAAGAGTCGCACATGACTGAGCACAAGGCCATCTTGACGAAGCACACATGCACGAGGCCATCCTGACTGCTTGCCTTAACTCTAGTTTTGGCTCAGATGAGCCGACCTCTAGATTGCATTTCTCCTGTTGACTTCATGCCTCTGGACTGCAAAAAAAACAATTGAGGGGCAATGTACATACACATTGTCCCTTCCCTTGCCTCTCTTTACCATCTCTAAAGTGACCATGTGTCTCTGGGTGGCCCATGAAAGTGATGATGCTGCAAACCATAGGTAAATAGTCCTGTAATTGCAGATTATAGCTTCTTTGATATACCCAAAGTAGCATGAGCAGGTAATCATTCTGCCAGGTGGAGAGCACAGAACATGGTAATTCACTTTACTTCTTAAGTTCACCTATAGTAAAGGAAAAACAAGAGGGCAAATAATAACTGGAGTGACTTGTTAATTTATTAGATATTTGCCCTCACAGGTATACCTTACTTTATGTATTCTGTCAGCTTTGGGAAATCTTTAGCACATTAGTAAATTGTATACTGCTTTTAACTGAGTATAATGGGCTTCCCATTTAAAGTGGAATTGAGATAAATACTTTTGTAAAGGGCTTCCCTGGTGGCTCAGATGGTAAATCGTCTGCCTGCAATGTGGGAGACCTGGGCTTGATACCTGGCTCAGAAAGATCCCCTGGAGAAGGAAATGGCAACCCACTCCATTACTCTTGGCTGGAAAATTCCATGGACGGAGGAGCTTGGTGGGCTACAGTCCATGGGGTCACAAAGAGTTGGACATAACTGAGTGATTTCACTTCACTTCACTTCACTTCTTCACTTTTGTAAAACTGGTCATCCCATCCTACTTTTGACAACAGAAATCCTCATGGTGTTCTTGGTGTCCAGCCTGAGACCCTAGACAGACTCCTGCTCACAAGGTCTTGAAAGGTAGAGAGTGAAAATTGGCACTTGTCATGATGCTATAGGAATCATCTGGACCAGAAAACATTCTAGAACTGGTGGAGGGGTGGGGGGAACAGAGCCTTCCCAGTAACATTTTGGATTCATTTTAGTTTATTATTTTCCATTAGTAGTTATAATTGTTTAAAACAATGAGTATTTCTAAAAGAATCTATTGGTTCTTAACTCACTTAATCCAGGGTATTTCAAAAGCCACCTAGGTGCTATTGTTCATTCAGAAGATTATACAACTGGCTAGGAAATTTGCTTTAACTTTTCCATGAATGCAAGTGGCCCCTATTTTTTTTTAATGTGTTTTTTTTGTGGAGCTGGGAAAGAAAAGGATGATACCCAGCCTGTGTGCACATCCATACAGACACCATTCAAATGACTGAACTGGAAAATACCACATGCTGGTAAATTCTTTTGGAGACTTTCCTTCTGTAGTTTCTTCACTTTTATTTCTCTGCTCATTAAGTAGAAACTCATAACCTAAAATTATATTGATACAAATTTTGTTGGAGATTCCACAAATGAAATCTCACTCAATATCAAGGTTTTCACATGAGCTGCTGAAAAAAGCTGACCTGCTCCAAGGGTGTCAGAAAATCTGTACCGTGTTCATGGATTGGAAGAATCAATATAATGAAAATGAGTATACTACCCAAAGCAATCTATAGATTCAGTGCAATCCCTATCAAGCTACCAACGGTATTTTTGAGGGAAATAGAACAAATAATTTCGCAATTTGTATGGAAATACAAAAAACCTCGAATAGCCAAAGGAATCTTCAGAAAGAAGAATGGAACTGGAGGAATCAACCTGCCTGACTTCAGGCTATACTACAAAGCCACAGTCATCAAGACAGTATGGTACTGGCACAAAGACAGAGCTATAGATCAATGGAACAAAATAGAAAGCCCAGAGATAAATCCACGCACCTATGGACACCTTATCTTTGACAAAGGAGGCAAGAATATACAATGGAGAAAAGACAGTCTCTTTAACAAGTGGTGCTGGGAAAACTGGTCATCCACTTGTAAAAGAATGAAACTAGAACACTTTCTAACACCATACACAAAAATAAACTCAAACTGGATTAAAGATCTAAACATAAGACCAGAAACTACAAAACTCCTAGAGGAAAACATAGGCAAAACACTCTCTGACATAAACCACAGCAGGATCTTCTATGACCCACCTCCCAGAATATTGGAAATAAAAGCAAAAATAAACAAATGGGACTAATTAAAATTAAAAGCTTTTGCACAACGGAGGAAACTATAAGCAAGGTGAAAAGACAGCCTTCAGCATGGGGGAAAGTAATAGCAAATGAAGCAACGGACAAAGAATTAATCTCAAAAATATACAAGCAACTCCTGCAACTCAATTCCAGAAAAATGAATGACCCAATCAAAAAGTGGGCCAAAGAACTAAACAGACATTTCTCCAAAGAAGACATACAGATGGCTAACAAACACATGAAAAGATGCTCAACATCACTCATTATCAGAGAAATGCAAGTCAAAACCACAATGAGGTACCATTTCACGCCAGTCAGAATGGCTGCTATCCAAAAGTGTATAAACAATAAGTGCTGGAGAGGATGTGGAGAAAAAGGAACCCTCTTATGCTGTTGGTGGGAATGCAAACTAGTATAGCCACTGTGGAGAACAGTGTGGAGATTCCTTAAAAAACTGGAAATAGAACTGCCATATGACCCAGCAATCCCACTGCTGGGCATACACACTGAGGAAACCAGAATTGAAAGAGACATGTGTACCCCAATGTTCATCACAGCACTATTTATAATAGCCAGGATATGGAAGCAACCTAGATATCCATCAACAGACGAATGGATAAGAAAGCTGTGGTACATATACACAATGGAATATTACTCAGCCATTAAAAAGAATACATTTGAATCAGTTCTAATGAGGTAAATGAAACTCGAGCCTATTATACAGAGTGAAGTGAATTGAAGTGAAGTCATTCAGTCGTGTCCGACTCTTTGCGAGCCCATGGACTGTAGTGAAATAAGTCAGAAAGAAAAACACCGATATGGTATACTAACGCATATATATGCAATTTAGAAAGATGGTGACGATAACCCTGTATGTGAGACAGCAAAAGAGACACAGATGTATAGAACAGTCTTTTGGACTCTGTGGGAGAGGGCGAGGGTGGGATGATATGGTAGAATGGCATTGAAATATGTAAATTATCATATGTGAAACCAATTGCCAGTCCAGATTCGATGCATGAGACAGGATGCTTGGGGCTGGTGCACTGGGATGACCCAGAGGGATGGGATGGGGAGGGAAGTGGGAGGGGGGTTCAGGATGGGGAACACATGTATACCTGTGGCAGATTCATGTCAATGTATGGCAAAACCAATACAATATTGTAAAGTTAAAAAAAAAAAAAGAAATAATAAAAATCAGAAAAAATCCATGCCAGCCAGGAGCTGGGAGAGTGATGGCTTCAGCCAGCCCCACAACCTTCTTGCCAGTTTGGCCAAGCTTTCCTTCAGTCTTCCTCATCCTTCATGGGTGACACGTGGCTGTGTCAACTAAGCGTCAAGAGGCTGCCACCCACTGGCTCTGGGCCTCAGCTTCTGGTGGGGGATCAGATAATTTCTCAGGCACCTTTTCTGTTTCTATTTAATGGGGCCTTTCTACACAAACACAAGGTACAGATAAACACAGCCCTGGCGACTGGCCGAGGAGGAAGTGAGTAGACAGTCACTGTGTTGACATTTCTGTTTCCAAACCTAATCATTTGTTTGTTTAACTGATGGTTGTTAACATATCACAACTGAGCTTGAGAAAGTGATAAATTGGGTGCGTGTTTATTCTCTTGTCTCTGATGCAAAATTAGTTTTGAACAACCATTTTTTGATGTGCCCAGATCCTCCAGTGGGGCAAGAGGGGGAAATGAATGATGCCACGAGTAGGCGGGATCCCACCATGTGGCAAGGTGCTTTGAAGTTCCGGGTATCCTCAGCACCGACCAGGTTTCCAAACCGAAGAAGGAAGCATCTTGGAAACCGATCTAGGTTTTCCTAAGCATTACCACGTGGTCTCAAAGATTATTAAAACAAAATTGGAACACTTTTTTTTTTTTAACCTCTGTTGCTGGAAACGAAGAGACATAAGTGATTCTTTGGGAACAGCTCGCTGCTTCCTTGTCACTTTGGTGCCTGGCTCGTGCATGCCTGGCAGGTGGCAATAGCAGGGCCTTTCTCACAGGGCTTTCGCGAGTGTTAGATTCCGAGTTCATACCTGTCAAGTGTCTAGAACAGTTCCTGGGTCATACTGAACACTCAAGAAATATTAGCGGCTGTTATAATTATTATCCTTTTCAGGTCATCTGTGGGTAGGTTTGCTGCTGGTTTCAACATAAGAGTAGGTGCTCGATAAATGGTAGCTATAATTATTCTATAATCTTATGCTTGGCAGGTAATAACTCCTCAATGCATATTAGCATCATTACTATTAAAGTTATTACTGTGCAAAGAAAATGCCCAAGAATATCCTGTTTCATTGGGCTGAAGACATTTTCCAAAGTAGATGACCCGACAAGTGTCACCACTGTATTTATTCCCCTGTGATGTCTTCTTTGCATGAGAATTAACCATCTGTGTTGAGATCTCCTTGATGTCGTTGCCTTTAGCCTGATTGCAATGTCTAGTATAGTGAAGCTGCATTTCCCTGTGTCGCCAGCAGGGGCTGACGACTACCCCTCAGATTTCAGCCTCAACATTTAAGATTGGAAGCTTGGAATTCAGGAAACAAATAACGGTCGTACTTGGTCCATGATGGAACTTGTGTAAAATGAATTGGCCCACGGCAAGGAATGCTGTAGGTGTGGTGCCCTGACTATTTTTGTGAGAGTATTTAAAGCTGAAAATCTCTTGTTTTTGTTTGTTGGATCACTTAGCAGATGTTTGAGAGTCTACTGTATGCAAGGTGCTCAGCTAAGTCCTCTGGGGATGGATGACAAGGAAAAGTAGAAAATAGATATTAACCTTGCCCTGGGTTTTTCTTTTTCTATAGGCACACACACAGGAAAAGTGGTTTTTATGGTATTTCATTCAGAAAAATAGAGCTTCTGTTTATTAAAACAGACTTTCTTTTTAAAAGTATATCAGCAAGATGAAAGCAAAGATATATAGTACAAGTCAGAATATAACATTCAAATGGACCTTGGGATGGTGAGGTGGAGGTGAATCCAGGTGCTGCAATGTCTCTCCCTCCCCCATCTGAAATAGTCTTCACAAAGTACTGAATTTACTAGGAGGATATTTAGTTTCACAAAAGAAGGCAGAAATAAAATGACCAAGTAAAATGAATGATCCAAAAATTTTCCTACTGTAGCTTTCATGTGGCAATGATATATATCTCAGTTTTCTAACCTGTCTTTTGTATCTTATATAGAAGATGAAATATTCTTCAGCATCACCAGGAATGTTACCATGAATTCCACTAGGGCAAGAGGAATATATTAATAAATATGCATTCATTTGTGCATGACCACTTCCTATAGGGAAAGCCTGATGTAGAGGGAGGAACATGGGACCTCTATGAGCCTGAATCATTTCATCTGTGTGATGGGATTGTTACAAAGGTCCTAGGAGGCAGGGTAGGTGAAAAAGCACTTGTAGACTCTTAAGTAATATGCAAATATGGAGGGGTGGTTAAGGGGTTAATGGTTTTCCTTGGAAACATTATGGTTGATTATACAGCATCTAGGGCTTCCCAGGTTGAGCAGTGGTAAAGAATCTGCCTGCCAATGCAGGAGATACAAGAGACACAGGTTCAGTCCCTGAGTTGGAAAGATCCCCTGGAGAAGAAAATGGCAATCCACACCAGTATTCTTGCCTAGAAAATTCCATGGACAGAATAGCCTGGCAGGCCACAATCCATGGGGTCACAAGGAATCGGACACAACTGAGCACGCACCCCATGCTATGCAATACAGCATCTGTCCATCTATGTAAGTTGGAAATATCAGTATTTGTATTACCAGAGATCAGATATTTGGTTGCTTTAAAATCTACAGAATTCAGCTGGATTTCCTCAACTTTTATTTTTATTTATTTTTTATGCTTGTGTAAGCATGTGGGAAGAATAAGTGTTTACAAGAGATCATGATTTGCCCTTTAAAAAACAAAATATTGGACTAGCATCTGCCTGTCTTATTTGTTCAAGTGTTGTCAACTTTCTTTGATGGTGGTTTTTAATCAGTTCATCATCACCACCAAAAAGTACATCACTGAAATCTAGATTTAGTAACAAAGCAAGGCAGGACATACCAATTGACATTTGTACATTTTTTTTTCCCATTTTGTGCAAAGCTAACTTAAGATGCCAATGACTCATAAAACATATTGTTTAAACATGTTCAGATTGTTAACAGACCATACTGTTATGCCTTTTAGATTCCAATAAACCGTATGAAAATGCTAATTATTGAGTCTACATTAATTTGTATAAATTATGCAAATTGAGTAGCAATTAAGCACTACTGTGGTTGAGGTGGATTCCATGCTATTTTTTAACTTAATGTTGGACTGACATAGACTCTGTTCACTAAAATAAATTGTTTTATTGTTGAGTGTTTACAAAGCAATTGCTGATGGTAATTGGTTGTAGATGACACTATTGTGCATTTCAGTAAGATTTATTTAATCATATGCACCACAACCAAAACACACACAGGAAGAATGGTCAAGGCATGAATTTATGGCAGTTCATTCAGAAAAAAAATAGAGCTTCTGTCCATTAACAGAGGCATTCTTTATAGTTACTTTAGAAAGATGAAACAAATAAAGGTAAATGGAGAGTACCTGAGAGATGTAGTTAATAATATTTGAAAAAAGTAGAATGTAGCAATAGGTCAAGGCATCTCATTCAGTCTTTTGAGCAGAATATTAGGAAGTAAGTGTAATTTTGGATGCCTCCTAGGTTTGTGGATGAGAAATGCAACCCTGATTTGGTAAAACCAGTTGTGTGTGTTTTTATTTGGGCACATAATGGTTTTTCCCAAATCACTTAGGAATATTCAAGCAGATAGAGCGTGCTTGAATGCACTCCTGTGTGTGTGTTTGTGTTAGCAGTGAATAGCACACCATCATTATACCCTATCAAACGTAAGTTAAATTAAGTGTTGGTGTCTTGGGAGCAGCTTAGCCAGTTTTCAGTGGTGGTTCCCAGAGGGCTAACTCTGGAAGACATCATCTCAACCCATTTGTTTGGGAAATAGGAATCTGCAGTCCTGTTCTATTATCTCTGAACAGAACTCAAGGCCATCTTTCTGTCTCTGAAATTCAGATTGCTTTTTTCAGATGCAGAGGTTAAACACGTTGATTCAATAATTATGAAAGGAAAATAAATCCTTCCTTTTGCCAAAAATTGTTGTGTGAATGAGTGTGTGACTCATGATTTGCAAGTGTTGGTAATGGCTTTAATGTTGAAATGTGGCATTGTGGTGTTGAGTAGATCATGTCAATCTTTGGTAATATATTTCATTTTAGCTTCTCTAATTGGCAATGAATTTGGGGAATCTAGATTCATAGCAAGTGATCTTCCTGAGAGTTTAACCAAAATAAAGAGAATATGTTATGAATTTCCCACTAAGGTCATATTTATGCCATTATTCTAATAAGAACTTTAGCAAGACAGATCTACAAATTGATTAGTTTTACTGCCTTCATAAATTTATTTTCCATAATCTCCAAACCGATTTTCATTTGCTTTGGCTTAAAATGTATCAGTACTCTGAAAAATGTAAAGAGTAAATCATTATATTCAGTATTTGTTACTTAATATCTTAATAATGAATGACAAATCTCCTGGAGCACTTTTTCAGTTAAATTTTATGGTTTGACATACAGCTCAGTAAATCCTTTGGTTTTCTTTTACAAACCACACTTAAATTGTAATCTCTATTGTTTAAGTGAAAATTGCTTAGTCATGTCCCACTCTTTGCGACCCCATAGCCTGTACAGTCCATGGAATTCTCCAGGTCAGAATACTGGAGTGGGTAGCCTTTCTGTTCTCCAGAGGATCTTCCCAACCCAGGGATTGAATCCAGGTCTTTCTCATTGCAGGTGGATTCTTTATCAGCTGAACCACAAGGGAAGCCCAGATTTCCCTCTGCTCCAGCTAAATTCATTGGAGGAAAATGAGATTTTAGAACATGGTCTGGACTTTGAAAATTTCATTCACACTAACTCATTAGGTCATGTTGAGCCAAAGGATTTGAGAGGAATTTAGCCTTTGGTGAAAGGGGTATATATGGGGATATGGGTCCGAGCTTTGTTGCCTGCCTCAGATAGGATAACTGGGTGCTATGGTGGGCCAGCCCTGAGCCAAGAGACCAAAGACCTCTGTCTAGCACCAGCTTCCTGGATTTAGGCAGGTTGTTCAAACTTTCTGTGCCCATGTATCCTCATCCATGGTGAAGCTCTTTGGAAACCTGTAAAGGATGTGTAAATGCACGGGTGATGTATGACTTAGCTAATAGAGCAGGGTTTTGCAAAGCAGGCATCACGTGTTGGCTAAAGATCAAACTCTAGCACCAGATAGCACTCCCCCTGTTGAGATGTGCAGTCATGGATGTGTCATTTAGGTCTTTTGGCCTCAGGTTCCATGTCTGTGAAATAACAGTATCCACCTTTTAAGATTGTTTTAAGTATCGAACCAATTGTTGTGTGGCACGTAAAAGGCACTTCATAGAGGTTAGCTGCTACTCCTGGGACACACAGTGTTAATGATGACAGAATAAAACTACTTCTACTTTGATAGGTACTGAAAGATGTCTGATAAAATTTTATTTCTTTTGTATTCATTGTCTACCTCCCAGGAGTCTAGATCCTCACAACTTGATGAAATTCTCTAGGCTATCCTAGATTGGCCAGCATAGTTCTGTTTTGTTTCTAAATCAGGGATCCTGTCTCGTGATCTGCTTGCTCACTGGGATAGGATGGCTCCACAAGGGATATCCTGAGAGGCTGTATAAAGAAATGATAAAAAAAAAAAAAAAGCATGGCTCTATGGTTCAAGAGACATGAATGCAGATGCCTGCTCTTCCCCTTACTGGCCAGGAGACCTTGGAAAAGTTGCTTCAATTCTTCATGCCTCAGTTTCCTCATTAGTAGAATGGAGATACCTAATGGTACCCAAGACATAGGACTCTTGATTGTGAGGTGATTGACACAGAGACTTGCCATAATACTTCATCATGATCGCTGCTCCCATTATCACTGTGGTTATTCTTCTAAAGATAATATTTTGACTAAGAATTATCAGTACATCTGAACTCTGCTGCTGCTGCTGCTAAGTCGCTTCGGTCGTGTCCGACTCTGTGCGACCCCATAGACGGAAGCCCACCAGGCTCCCCCGTCCCTGGGATTCTCCAGGCAAGAAAACTGGAGTGGGCTGCCATTTCCTTCTCCAAGGCATAAAAGTGAAAAGAGAAAAGGAAGTCGCTTAGTCGTGTCCAACTCTTAGCGACCCCATGGACTACAGCCTACCAGGCTCCTCCATCCATGGGATTTTCCAGGCAAGAGTACTGGAGTGGGGTGCCATTGGCTTCTCTGACATCTGAACTCTGGAGACTGGCATTTCATAGACAGCATTAACTTATATGCAGCTTTGTTTTTTCATTTTGCCTTGTTACCCCAGGTCCTGTAAAAGTTATTTCAAAACCAAAAGAGGAGACATTGACCTGGCCTAATTTTTTCTTTGCCACCATGAACTTTGGTCTCTGTACGTGACTCGTAGATACCCATTATGACATCTGCACTTTTGCTTAAAACAGACTAAGCCAATAGAAAAAAAAAAAAAAAAAGATCTTTACCCATCTCAGTGAGCAGTGAAATCTGAATCTATAGCTTGCAATTGAAACTATTTTTTCCAGAGCCTTTGAGGGCTGTTAATCAGTCTGGTGTAAACAATTTATTGTTAAAGTCCTAGAATATTTGCATTTCAATTAAGGAAAAGTTTAATTACACTGGAAACTTTACTCGGAAAAGGCAAGTTTGGGCAGCTAGTGGCCTTGCATGCTAAGGCACTTCTTCAAAGATGCCACCTACTCTGGGAATTCTGTGCTTGTGTAAGACTACATGCATGCGTGCATGCTAAGTCACTTCAGTCATGTCTGACTCTTTGTGACCCATGGACTGCAGCCTGTCAGGGTCCTCCATTCATGGGATTTCCCAGGCAAGAATACTGGAGTGGGTTGCCATGCCCTCCTCCAGGGGATCTCCCAACCCAGGGATCAAACTCTCATTTCTTATGTCCCCTGCATTGGCAGGTAGGTTCTTTACCACTAGAGCCACCTGGGAAGCCCCCAAATGGCATATGAGTCTGTCTTGCTAACTTAGGTGAAAATATCTCTTGGGAGCCTTTGGGGACCCTTGGGTGAGGGAGACTGACCCCTGAAAGGCTGCAGACTGACTAGGGGCTGAGATGTTTTAGACAGACAGATATGGAGATGACATATCAAAATATCTTTTGTGTGGCTAAGTTAGATATTGAAAATATTTATGCCTACCTTGACTGTGAAAAATAAATTTGATAGTCCTGAAATTAAATATTTTTGCTAAATAGACTCATCAACAATTGCTCAGCATGACCTGGAGGTGTGGAAGTAGCCCAGGACCTCTAAAAGGGAGGAGGAGGCAACATTCAGGCCAAAGTTCTGCCCCTGAAAAGCTGTGTGACCTTGGCCAGGCCATAGAATAAAGATTGTAGAGCTCACACTCTGGACTTTGGTGTCCCCAGCAGTGAAATGCAAATAGTAACTTTTGCCCTGCCCACTCCACAGAGGTTGTGTGATGTTCAAAGGATATCACGCATCTAGAGACACATGCAAACACAAGCACAGGACATGTGTGATACCATTTAAAAATATTTTGGTAAGATGTCTGAGCAAATTTAACAGAAAGTACAAAAATGGAATTATTTAACCTTTAGGGGGAAGTTGCTTTTGTTTCTAAATGTAGTCATGAGACTGAAAATTCTTCTTAATATCCTGCAAGCAAATTCAGTAGAAAGGGCAACAGATATCAAAAAGAGGGCCTGGTGAAGCAGGAGTGAAGTTCAAGGATGGACAGAGCTTGGGACAGTGGTCTGTATACACAGGGACAAACATTTTCTGAATATCCAGGCCCTTGGTTACAAGAGATCAAAGATAAGGCTCTCTGAAATGATTTGCATGGTTCAGGTGTAAGCCACTGAGAGCCTGCTCTGTGATGGAAGCTGAGGGATTGGAAGTTAAAGGAGGAGGAAGAGATGCCTAAATTTGGTTTGTCCACCATCTTTTTTCTCAAGAGTGCTTATGTAATTGGGAGCCCTTGGATGCTGCCATGGTGCTTCAGGGAAAATAACGCACAGTGCAGGTCCTTGTTTATTTCTAGGAGCTTTGACTGGGGTTCGTTTTGGCCAGCCCCTGGCAGCAGCTCTGCGTCTCCTCCCTGCTGCTTAGCTCCCAGCTGTGGAGAGAGCTCAGCTCTGTTGGGGACGTGGGAATAATGAGGGAGGCCCCATTGTCCCACCCTCCTGAAATGAAGCACTGAGAGAAGAGGGGGAAAAGGCAGTGGGTTAGTGAGAAGCAGAAATGGCCCCATCAGTAGCATAAGATTAAACAGTTCTCGCATCTAATGATAGGAAAGGAGGCATTTTCTGTGAGGCAGGCTCTGATAGCCATGTCCTTGTGGTCCCGCACAGGACGTGAGGGGGTGTAGGGGGTTTGTAATGAAGTAAGTTAAGATAGACTCAGAAGTGGGCCATCTTTCTCCTCCACCAAAAGTGGATTGAGGTGTGATTAGACCAACCTCCCACCTACTATCAGAGTCTCAGAGACATTGACAGATGTTTGACTCAATCCAAGAAAATCTACCCTTTCTGATATAGGAACTCTTTATCAAGAACTGAAATCAAACAGATGTTATGGGGTATGTATTGAATGTTTGGGCTTCCCTGGTAGTTCAGTGATAAAGAATCCATATTCTTGGGGTTCCCTGGTAACTCAGATGGCAAAGAATCCACTTGCAGTGTGGGAGACCTGGGTTCAATCCCTGGGTCAGGAAGATCCTCTGTAGGAGGGCATGGCAACCCACCCTAGTATTCTTGCCTGGAGAATCCCATGGACAGAGGGATTCTCTGTCCATGGGCAGGCTGCAGCTCACAGGGTTGCAAAGAGTCGGACACGACTGAGCGACTAAGCACACACACACTGAATGTTTACACACTGAATGTGAAAGGTGCTGGCCCTCACACAATTCCAACCCCCTCCCACCCCAGACAACTAGAAACATACAGATTGCTGGGGCCAGCCCCAGGCTTTCTTGGTTCACTGGATCTGGGTCAGAGCCCCGGAGGCTGCTTACACAGTTCTCAAGATCTACTGAGTCATGATCTGCTTTTTTTTTTAACCCCTTAAGATCCACTGGATCATTGAAAAACTGAGAGAATTCCACAAAAAAACATTTATTTCTGCTTTACTGACTATGCCAAAGTCAATGACTGAATCACAAATCAGTTCAGTTCAGTAACTCAGTTGTGTCCGACTCTTTGTGACCCCGTGAATCATAGCACGCCAGGCCTCCCTGTTCATCACCATCTCCCAGAGTTCACTCAGACTCACGTCCATCGAGTCCGTGATGCCATCCAACCATCTCATCCCCAGTCGTCCCCTTCTCCTCCTGCCCCCAATCCCTCCCAGCATCAGAGTCTTTTCCAATGAGTCAACTCTTCTCATGAGGTGGCCAAAGTACTGGAGTTTCAGCTTCAGCATGATTCCTTCCAAAGAAATCCCAGGGTTGATCTCCTTCAGAATGGACTGGTTGGATCTCCTTGCAGTCCAAGGGACCCTCAAAAGTCTTCTCCAACACCACATTTCAAAAGCATCAATTCTTCGGCGCTCAGCCTTCTCCACAGTCCAACTCTCACAGCCATACATGACCACAGGGAAAACCATAGCCTTGACTAGATGGACCTTAGTCGGCAAAGTAATGTTTCTGCTTTTAAATATACTATCTAGGTTGGACATAACTTTTCTTCCAAGGAATAAGCGTCTTTTAATTTCATGGCTGCAGTCACCATCTGCAGTGATTTTGGATCACAGTAAACTGTGGAAAATTCTGAAAGAATTGGGAATACCGGACCACCTGACCTACCTCTTGAGAAATCTGTATGCATGTCAGGAAGCAACAGTTAGAACTAGACATGGAACAACAGACTGGTCCCAAACAGGAAAGGAGTACGTCAAGGATGTATATTGTCACCCTGCTTATTTAACTTATATGCAGGGTACATCATGAGAAACGCTGGGCTGGATGAAGCACAAGCTGGGATCAAGATTGCCAGGAGAAATATCAATAACCTCAGATATGCAGATGACACCACCCTTGTAGAAGAAAGTGAAGAAAAACTAAAGGGCCTCTTAATGAAAGTGAAAGAGGAGAGTGAAAAAGTTGGCTTAAAGCTCAACATTCAGAAAACGAAGATCATGGCATCTGGTCCCATCACTTCATGGGAAATAGATGGGGAAATAATGGAAACAGTGGCTGACTTTATTTTGGGGGGCTCCAAAATCACTGCAGATGGTGACTGCAGCCATGAAATTAAAAGACACTTACTCCTTGGAAAGAAAGTTATGACCAACCTAGACAGCATATTAAAAAGCAGAGACATTACTTTGTCAACAAATGTCCATCTAGTCAAAGTTTTTCCAGTAGTCACATATGGATGTGAGAGTTGGACTATAAAGAAAGCTGAGTGCTGAAGAAATGATGCTTTTGAACTGTGGTGTTGGAGAAGACTCTTGAGAGTCCCTTGTACTGCAAAGAGATCCAACCAGTCCATCCTAAAGGAGATCAGTCCTGAGTGTTCATTGGAAGGACTCATGTTGAAGCTGAAGCTCCAATACTTGGGCCACCCAATGTGAAGAGCTGAGTTTTTTTAAAAGACCTTGATGCTGGGGAAGATTGAAGGCAGGAGGAGAAGGGGACAACAGAGGATGAGATGGTTGGGTGCATCACCGGCTCAATGGACATGAGTTTGGGTAAACTTCACGAGTTGGTGATGGACAGGGAGGCCTGGCATGCTGCAGTCCATGGGGTCACAAAGAGTCGGACATGACTGAGCGACTGAACTGAACTGAAAGTCTGAGAAGTACATTGGTGTTTCTAACGGGCCCTGTAGCCTTGCTATTCCAGGTGTGGTCCAGGGGTTTAAAAAAATGCAAAGCCCATTGATGTGCTTGGCAGAACAATTGGATCCTGATCTGTCAAGACCAGCTTTTAAAAAGACTGGGCTTCCCTGGTGGTCCAGTGGTTAAGAATCTGCCTACCAATACAAGGGATGTCGGTTCAATCCCTGGTTCAGGAACTAAGATCCCACATTCCATGGGAAACTCATGCACTGCAATAAAGACCAGTGCAGCCAGAAAAAGAGATAAAGCAACCCTCAATCCCCAAATTGCTCCTAATTATGAATCCTTACAGGGACAAAATCTAGTGCTAGATGCCCTGTGTGCCTTATCCCATTTAGTCCTGACAAGAACTTATTAAATGAAGACAACTTCCATTTTACAGATGAAACAACTGAGCCTCAGAAAAGAGATCACTCAGGCTATGTGCATGTGTCCTCCATTGGCCAGTTATGTCTGATTGTTTTGTGACCCCATGGACTGTGTAGCCCACCAAGCTCTTCTGTCCATGGGATTTCCCAAGCAAGAATACTGGACTGAGTTGCCATTTCCTTCTCCAGGGGATCTTCCTGACCCAGGGTTGAACCTGCATCTCCTGTATCTCCTACATTACTGCTGAGTGGGAAGTCCCCACTCAGGGTGCACAGCTAAGGAAATGGCTCCAGGTCTGAATGCAGGTGTGGCTGATCTTAAAGACCCGTGACTTCTCTTTGCTGCCATCCTCTTTCCCTTAATAGCTATGCAGTATCCACTCTGAAGACATTCATTTGATATTCAAACTATCTGCCCTCTGTCAGTCATGTCCCTTTCTGGTCCCTCTTTGACATGTTTCTCAGCTGAACAGAATCTTTATGGCTCCACACAGATAAACAGACAGCCTCTGCCAACTAGATTTTTTTTTGATCCTCCAATAAACATGTGGTGGATTATAGAATTGTCATTTTTCTTAAACTCTGGGCAGTCGTCAAATTTAGTTTGTCTTAGGAGAATTATGGGCAGAGAAAACAGTATCATGTATTAAGCCTTATTATATACCTTGTGCTTACCTGTTTGCTTTTTTAACTCTGCTTAGGACCCTGAAGGTAAGAATTATCTTCCCCATTTTGCCAGTAACAACTAGAGACATTACTGACCCACTTAGTATCATACAGCTAGAGAGCCCGAGGTGTGATTGGAAGCCAGCTCCGTGGGATTCCAAGGCCATTCTCTTTCCCCTGTGCTGTACTGCTTCTCAGTTTCGTCATCTGTGAAATGGGCACAATAAAAGCCATTACACACAAATCATAATACCTGGCATTCATGTGGTGGTCAATACTGGTAGCTATGTTTTGTTTTTATTATTTTGATGAGACTCAATATGGACTGGAGGCAGAATAGATCCACTGAAATTCTCCACCAGAGTCCCCACTCCTCCCCCCCACCCAAGAATCTCTAAGATTGAAATATACCCTCCCTAGCCTAGAGTTGGGCTTCCCTGGTGGTTCAGCTGGTAAAGAATCTGCCTGCAATGTGGGAGACCTGGGTTTGACCGCTGGGTTGGGAAGATCCCTTAGAGAAGGAAAAGGCTACCCACTCCAGTATTTGGCCTGGAGAATTCCATGGACTGTATAGTCCATGGGGTTACAAAGAGTCGGACACGACTGAGCGACTTTCACACCGCCTACAGTTTGGACATACGTGTCTTCAGGTTAGTAGCTTTCACTCTTGCCCTCATAACTTCAAAGAGTACCATTTGCTTCCCATTAATGAAGGGCAAATGCCACATGTCACTTTGAAAGTTTCAGTGTTACATTCTGTTTGTACTTGAAGGACAGGATCTGAGTCGCTAGATATGAGACGTCATTTGTTTTCTTCTCCCATAGCCCACCGCACCAGCTTGTTTCAATTAGAAATAACTGTAAGGCATCTGCCAAAAGTATGTGCCCTTTCGTTAATCTGGGGTTACTCAAGAGAATGGCAAAGGGGTTTATATATTACATTTGCTAATAAAGAGAAATGTTAAATATAAACAGTATTTCAAGATGAGGACGAAAATGAAATACCTAAAACCTTACCAAGTCCAGCTGGTTCATATTTACATTGCCAGAAGGAGGGATTAGGGAAGCACTACAAATGCACACCACCTTCTGAATTCTTAAAATTAAAGGGACAAATCGTTATCTGCCATGAGCTGCGTGCCAGAGGGGGAAACACCAACGATATCAGCAGGAACAAAGACTGTCACTGACCAGCTCAAGATTGACTGTTTTGTTTTGTTTTGTTTTTTCATTTTCTCTGATTCTGAAAGAATGAATCCCATTAAATTGCATTGTAAGATAGGACCAAAATATAACAAAGAAAAGCCACTCCAGTCACAGATGTCAGGTTTCTACTCCTCACAGCAGAGGTCTTCCTGGAGTATAATTCACATCAACCCAGCCCCTCCCTCCCTGGAGCAGACACCACTTCCTGGGAGTAAATGAAGCATTTTTGGTAGCTGCTTTCCCTGTTGGCCTCAGGTCACCAGGGTCCCATTCAGTTAGTTATTGCTTCAGGACACTTAACGGTGCCCTAGTGGCCCAAAGTGAATGAATGCAGCTTCTAAAATGTCCTAACTACCAGGAGAAGCTTGAGTACTTGGAAAATCAGTTTCCTCCTAAGGTGCGGCAAACACCAAGACATATTCCAGAAGCTTCCAGAATCCTGTTACTTCCAGTGCAGAGTTATGAAGCAGCCATACTGGGTACCTTGATTAATAAGAATCACTGATATCCTTGAGGAAAGTCGCCAAGATGTACGGAGAAAAAAGGGGAAAGGAAAGGTCTACAGATTTAAGATCTTTCAGCTATACCAGATGCTTCTGAAAAGAAAGAGCTCAGTCATTCAAACAGCCTGATTTTATGAAGTGACATTTTAGATTATGATATGACATTGCAGATTTGACATGATTGTGCTAATTGTGAGAAAATATGCTACTCTGATCAGACTAGAAGGAAGGAAATAAAAAGACATTGTGGTTCTATTTGTAATAAAAGAGAAGCTCATCCTCACAGCTTTTTGATTGTTGCCATAGCTATCTCTTCAACATGGCATGTATAATACACTTAACATTGCATTACCAGTAGCCTGTTGCACACTTATTGTTAAAAGAAATTTAACTTACAAGCTTTCGTACGGGTGGTTCTCCTAATTCTGATTCCTCATGTTGACTGGCATGGGACAGGGAGCTGGACTGTATTTAACTGGTTTTATTGTGACGTGACTATGATGGATGTGACAAGGGCTTCTATTATTCTCTGGGGAGCATGGCCATTAATGAAGCCATTAGCTGAGCTAAGGGAAGTGAAGAAAATAGGGAAATTACCATTATTCTGAAGCCATTAAGTTATAATCCACCACTTTCTCTCCTTTCTCAGAAAGGCATCTTCTTTTTAAGGCCTCCCTGACTGTCCTTTAAAGATTCATTAATTCATTAACTTTCCAAGGAGATGGGGGTGGATGACAGAGTTAAAATTTTAATCAGTCTGGCATATCTATTATTACCATTCTGCCGGTGTCTGTGTTCATTGCCTGGCACATCAGGTTAATTTTAAACAAACCGCGTTATAGCAGATGTTGTCCTGTTCCATGGGTAACAGAGAGAGCTTCCATTCGTAGAGGATTTCAGAATTCACAGAGCTCTTTCAGGCTCAGTAGGTACACAGGGCAGGCTCTGTGGTCCTGTTACAGATGAGCGAACTGGTGCTCAATGAACCTAAAGGGCCTGAGGAGTGGCGGTGAGCTGGGTGGAAGTGGGCTTCACACTTCCATCCTCCTGGAATCTCTGCTTTATGACCTGTGCCTTCTCCACGTGTATTCTTTACCGGAAAAGGAAACCAACCTCTAGTGAGCACAGCTCTTTGGAAAATGAATGACTTGTGTTGTATTCTGTGCTCAGTGTATGCCACCCATCATTAAATCTCTCTTTAGTCAGAGGCTAACCAGAGCTAGGCATGTTTTGTTCAACAATGGTAGTGTGCTAGTTTTGGCTCCTAGGAGCATACTCTGCTACTTCTGCATTTATTTTGAGAACAGGCATTGCTGGGTGTGCGAGTCATATATGCAGCACCAGGAAGCATGGCCTGTGGGTGGTTTCAGTTGCCTCAAACAAGGTTTTTTTTTTTTTTTTTTTCCATAGTCAAACTGAGTGAAGTCTTGTTGTTTAGCTGCTAAGTCGTATCTGACTCTTTGCCACCCCATGGACAGTAGTCAGCCAGGTTCCTCTGCCATGGTATTTCCCAGGCAAGTGTACTGGAGTGGGTTGTCATTCCCTTTTCCAGGGGATCTTCCCAACCCAGGGTTTGAACCTGTGTTTCCTGCTTTGGCAGGTGGATTCTTTACTACTGGGCCACCTGGGAAGCCCTGAGTCTACTTCTTGGCAAAGCAGAGTGTCCTTAAAGACATAGACCTGGGTCCTAAGCCCTTAGGAAGTCATCATTTCCCAAGCCACATTTAGAATACTTCCTCCTTTAGAGAGGGGATGGCAACTCACTCCAGTATTCTTGCCTGGACGGAGGAGCCTGGCAGGCTACAGTCCACAGGGTCTTAAAGAGTCAGACATGACTGAGTGACTGACACTTTCACTTTTTTCTCCTTTAGGGGGAGGTGCAGTTGATCCCTTGCTGAATCATGGAGGCACTCAGGAAATTTGCCCCTAGGAACCCAGGCCTCAGCTCACTATCCTAGCATGCCCCCAGATGGAGTTTTCAAACCCAGGAGTGAAGGTGCATTGCACATGTAATGATTACACACTTCAAGGTAACTTGTCTACACTGGGGCATGGTTCTTTCAAAAGGGAATGTAGTGGATCCACAGCGCCCCCCTTTGGTTGGTATCCATCTGTGCACGTAAGTGCTGGTGGACTGAAAGGCAGTCAGAGGACAGTAGGAAGTGGGATGGGAACTGAAACTTAAGAATATTTCTCGTCTTATTTTTATGAGTTTCCCTTGGTGGAGCGAGAACCTAGCCCCAAAGGGCAATACAGTACGTATTTGTTACAGCAATGCACGAGAAGGACAAGGATATTGGTGAGAGTTGAGCCAGCCATCAGTATTCTCGAGGCCATCCCCGTCTTCTTCACCAAAGTCCACATGTGGAAATGGAGCTGGGTCCCCCGCATCACCTGGTGAATCACTTGGGGTAGAGCTGCAATGAAATCCCGCATTCCCCCCAGGCCCGAATTTGGCCACCTGGCCTTGGCATCATAGTGTGAGTTAATGCTTTCCTGACGCTTTTCTGACAACTTTTCATACTCTGCATGGCAGAGCCGTGGCTGGAGTGTGGGCTTCCTGAATTCTAGACCCTGGCTGTTCAAAGCAACTCACAGATCAGCAGTGCCGTCCTTGCTTGGTGTAGCTCATTAGAGATGCCCAGCACCAGCCCAGCCCGACCCCCTGAGCTGCCAGCAGTGTCACAAGACCCGCAGGGGATGTAGATGTGGCACTTTAGTGCACACTGGCTTGACGTCCATTGAAACCTAAATCTTGTAGCAAATGAGCAAAGCTTATGTCCTTTTGCTTTACTTTTGCAAAAGAATGGAAAGGGAGCTGATCTTTAAAAAAAATGTATTTTATATTAGAGTATAGTTGGTTTACAATTTTGTGTTAGTTCAGGTGTACAGCCAAGTGATTCTTTTATACATATGCATATATCCATTTTTAAAATGTTTATTTTATCAATATAAACATATTGATATGTTTATCAATATGTTGATAAACATATTGAGCATAGTTGATTAACAATGTTGTGTTAGTTTCAATTGTACAAGAAAGTGATTCGTATGGGGTGGGATGTGGGAGGGGGATTCAGGATTGGAAGCTCATATACACCCGTGGTGGATTCATGTCAATGTATGGCAAAACCAATATGGTATTGTAAAGTAAAATAAAGTAAAAATTAAAAAAAAAAAACAAAACTAAAAGAAAGAAAGTGATTCGATTATACATATACATATATCTACACATATCCATTCTTTCCCCTTATATATATTACCCAATATTGAATATAGTTCCCTATGCTCTCCAGTGGGCTTCCCTGGTGGTGCAGAGGTTAAAGCGTCTGCCTGCAATGTGGGAGACCTGGGACCATATTGGTTATCTATTTTATATATAATAGTGTGTATCTGTTAATCCCAAACTCCTAATTTACCTCTTCTCCACCCTTTTCCCCTTTGGTAATCATAAGTTTGTTTACTTTGTGAGTCTGTTTTCTTTCTGTTTTGAAAATAAGCTCATTTGTATCAGTTTTTTTTTTTTCAATTCCACATGTAAGTGTTAACGTGTAATATTTGTCTTTCTCTGTCTGATTTAACTTCATTGAGTATGATGACCTCTGGGTCCATACATGTTGCTGCAAATGGCAATATTTCATTCTTTCATGGGTGAGTAGTATGCCATTGTATATACACACACACACACCACGTCTTCTTTATCCATTTATCTGTCATTGGACATTTAGCTGGCCGGGGCTGATTTTGACTGAGCCCCAGTACCCAAATGTGCTTGGCTTATTAGAGTCGTGTTTGTCAGCCTTCCAACTACCCTGTGTGATAAGCATTGGCTTTCTCGTTTTATAGGCAGGGAACCGAGGCTGAAGGGCACAAAGCAGCATGCCCATGGTCCCAGGGGATCTGGCAAACCTGGGATTTGAACCCACTTTTGTGAGACAAGGTTCTAAAGCCTTCCTAGGATAGCATGCTGTAGGAGGGAGCAGAGAGACACCATTTGGAAGAGACAGAATAACCTAGTTCTTCAAGGGATATCTCTGGAGGAATGATGCCATTATTGTTATTTACTAGCCCCAATGATTAGGGTGATATTTTTTATAGCAGCTTTCAGCATCTGCTGATAAACATGCAAGAATCGTCATTTGGTGGTATTGTGAAAAATCCCATTGGGCTCAAAAGGTGTTTGAGGATGGATGCTTCAGTTGAGTGCTCAATTATCTGCTCGTCTTACTTTCCACTCTTTATGAACAGGGTTAAAGTAGGTGATCAAACTCTTTGCTGCCACCATCTCTTTCATTTATTTATTTTTGTCCCTCCACGTTTTATGAAGGCAGAAGTCTTTTAAGCCACAGCATCTAATTACCTCCCATGGGAGGGAGCTGGAAAGACAAAAAGCATATAAAAGGGCAAGTCTGTTTAAGCTGAGGATTTGCCACTGTCTGAGGTGAGGCTGTCGCTTTCAAAATTGAAGTGAATGGTCAGTAAGCAGGAAGACTCACAGGGCCATCCTCTTCATCAGGTACTGCATTGTATTTCTTGGCCTCTGCCCAAACTCATTCTATGGTTACATTTTTCCTGAACAAAATACTTACTGGTTTAAATTTAAACTAACCCTTTCCTAGTTCCAGTCATTTTGGGATTCCGTGTTTGCATTCAGTTCAGTTCAGTTCAGTTCAGTCGCTCAGTCATGTCCGACTTTTTGCGACCGCATGAATCGCAGCACGCCAGGCCTCCCTGTCCATCACCAAGTCCCGGAGTACACTCAAACTCATGTCCATCGAGTCGGTGATGCCATCCAGCCATCTCATCCTCGGTCGTCCCCTTTTCCTCCTGCTCCCAATCCCTCCCAGCATCAGAGTTTTTCCAGTGAGTCAACTCTTTGCATGAGGTGGCCAAAGTACTGAAGTTTCAGCTTTAGCATCATTCCTTCAAAGAAATCCAAGGGCTGATCTCCTTTAGAATGGACTGGTTGCATTACCCACATGATTTCTTTCTTTACTTCTGACTATTTCTTAAAGGCATCCTTGGGGCGGGGGGGCTTCCCTGGTGGTCCAGTGCTTAGAGCTCTGGGCTTCCACTGCAGGGGTCATGGGTTTGATCCTTGGTTGGAGAATTAAGATCCCACATGCCACATGGCATGGCAAAAAAAAGAAAATCATCCTAGGATCCTAGGTGGGAAATGACTTGATGCTCTAAAAACAGACAAGCAGGTGAGTTTCTGTCTATTTCGGGTGGGGAATTTCTGCCTCCAGAATCCCCTGGGATTCCCTGGTAAAGAATCTGCCTGCAGTGCAGGAGACCTGGGTTTGATCCCTGGGTTGGGAAGATCCCCTGCAGCAGGGAATGGCTACCCACTGCAGTATTTTGGCCTGGAGAATTCCATGGACTATTCCATGAAGTCGCTAAGAGTCAGACACAAGTGAGCGACTTTCACTTTCTGCCACTGAGACTGAGTCAGAATCTCAGAATGGGTACCTGTTTATGGTGGTGCCTGTCTGTACATGTCTGCATCTCAGTCTTTGCTTAAGGCTTTGGGGCTGCTGCAGAGCAGATTGTGACAACAAAGTTCTCCTACGTGTTCATTGTTCACAAGTGTAGTATTTTCTTCTGCATGATATAGGACAATTCTGTATGAACGATCATCTTTTTTTTTTCATACTTTGAGACTTTGCCAGCTGCCATGCTACCAGGCTCAGGAATTTCTAAGAAGTCATCTTCTCACAAAGCTTTTAGTGAGAAAGACATGAGACTGGCAGTCAGCCCACTGAGCTCTGTCTGTATGGCTGTTGGGAGAGCAAATGGCTCCATGGGACAGTCTGCACAGTCAAGCACTGTGCCCTACCTCCAGAGACTCAGTAGGTTTGGGGTGGGCCCCTAGAATGGACGCTTACAATAAGCTCTGAGGTGATGCCAGTGCTGCCTTTGGGGGACCCCCTTGGAGAATGGCTGCACTAAGCCTTGGACAGCCATTCACAGGGGAATGGATGAATGGATGTATGAAGGCTGTCTGCTGTGTGATAGGCACTGTCCTGCTTGGTGAGGGGCAAATAGTGAGGCAAGTGAACAGTGGCAAGCACAAAGTGCCCTGCGAGTGGACACCAGAGCCACCTGATGTATTAATAGATCTGGGACCCCTGCACCTGAACTCTGAGAACAAGGCAATATTAAGGTTCTGGTACCTTATGAAATTTTTTTTTATAGTCCATTCTACAAGTGTGGTGACAATTCAATTAACTGGACACGAGCCAACTGAGAATCTAAATTGACATTTTTCTACTCTTGACTTTTATTTAAATTCAGGAGATCAGGAAACAATTGCTATCAGCGGCTCCCAGCATGGGCAGGCAGTATTCATCTCAGTTCTAAGCACAATAAATAAATACATAGATACTTGCTAAGTTGAACTGGATTCTATTTCTATGTTATGTCACGGAATAAGGCTAGACTTATTCCGTTCTGCTCCCCATCTGCATGTACAGAATGATACATACCTTATTACTGGTCTTATTAACACAGAAAAGTAGAAGGGATATGACACATTTTCAAAGGAATTTTAACAATAAGGCATGGAATGAAAAATTTTGAACAAGTCTTTCACTTAACAAGAAAGTGCATTAGGACAACCTATCTTTCAAACACTGTATTAAAATTAGCTTTCCTTGGGGCTTCATAGCTTATATATAGTGATGGGGGTGTTAGTTTTTCATAATACCACCAGGAAGAGTATTTCACAGATCAGTCACTCTAGCCATGTGTATTTGCAGTAAGAGTCTAACCTTCAAACTCTGTTCTCAACAGGATTTATGTTTGCTTTGGAATCTTCCTTGAACATTATGTATCCTTATATCACCTGGTTTGTGGACACAGTGATAAGACCTCAAGCTGACATCATAGTTGTTGGGTGTCTAGGGTCTTGCTTGTGTAAGGAATACTTTTTCAGGGCTGAGTATTTGTGATGGGCTCCTTCCCTGTCAATTAACCAGAATTAACAACAGATATTCTGTACTGTGCCTGTTTTTTATAGCTGACAACAGAAATGGTGGGCCTCATCACCTCCAGAGCTAGAGACATACTGTGTGATGAGTATGTTGATTAGCATCATGAAACTTTTAACTTGTAGGTATTATTATTTGTTACTAGAATGTAATCTTTTATACCTTGGCATGATGCCATGGGATATACTTATTTTAAAATATTCTTCACTTTTCCCAACTAGTAAATTATGTTTATAGAGATATAGTTAGTGACACAGGTAAGATAGTAGTAATAGCACTGCTAATTATATTATTGTACATAAAAAGTGATATCAGTATTTTCAAGTACCATTAATAGTCCTAAATGGTGTCAGATACAGCCACCTTTGATTTGAATATAGCTTGTAAACCTTGCCAAATCTTTTTCTCCTCTACCGATTTTCAAGTTTTCATTGGCTCTCGTTTTTATTTAAAGGGAAACAGAATTACTTAGAAGAGCCAACATATCTGCATTTATAGCAGTGGCTTTGGGGACACAGTTGGCACCTGCCCTCCTAGATGGCCTGGGTAAATGGCTGTTCTACCTGCTTGGCTAAAGACATAAACTAATCTTGTGCACTGTTCCTCATGTGGAGGAGACACTCAAGATGGATGTGTGTGTACACACACCACTGACTCTGATGATGACCACACACTTAGTAATCTTTTGTTTTGCTTTTCCTTGATAGAAGCCAGTGTTCTCCAATGGCATCTCCAGCCTTTAAGTGGCTGCCATATGTGTTCTGCATTGTTCCCGATGTAGGAGAAGAATGTACAAGAAGAAACTAAAGCCAGCACTGAATTTGATATGCAGTGTTTATTGTTTTCTCTCTTGGACCATGCCACATGGCATGTGGTATCTTAGTTCCTTGACCGGGGATCAAACCTGGGCCACATCTGTGGTTGTGGAGAGTCCTAACTCATACTGGACTGCCAGAGAATTCTGAAGACTTATTGTCTGCTGTATTCATCTGGAAGTTCTCAATTCAAGTACTATTGAAGCCATACTTGAAGAGTTTTGAGCATAACCTTACTAGCATGGGAAGTAAGTGCAATTGTTTGTGTGTTACCCAATGTGCATTTATTGAGCAGCTAGTAAGTGCAAGGGGCTGTGAAAAATAAACGCATGACTAAGACGTTGACTTTGCCCTCAAGGAATTTACAGTCTGGTTAGAGGGATGAGACAGCTCACAATCACATAGAAGTAGATAGAGTTAAGAGCTGTGACCAGGAGCTTCAAACAGCCTGCTGGGAAATCAAAGGAAGGGCTGCTCCCTTTCCATGCAGAGAGTGGCCCTGAGATTGACTTTGTCCATGAGGAGATGAGGAAGGACAGTTTAAGTAGAAGCTACAGAGGGAAAAAGGCAAAAAATATATATATCTCCAGGGAGCTGTTGCATATTCATTTGGCTGGCTGCATGAGAGGGACTGTGACAGGAGACCGTGGGTCCAATGTATGTGTGTGCATGAGTGTGTATGTGAGTAGGGGGGTTGTTGGCTGCAGGCAGACAGTAGCGGAAGGTGAGGGTAGCACACGGCATTGTGGCCACACTGTTAGCAACCTTGGCTATTCAGGCAGAGAATGCAGACCCTGGGAGCCACGGTAAGTGAGCAGGGAGGGGCGTTAGACCTGTGGTCTGGGGCAATTTCATTTATGTCCTGAGTCAGAGGGATGGGACCAGGAAGTCCAGTTTGGCAACTAGTTGGAAAAGGGAAGGTGATGGTTTTAGCAATCAATATATTTATAAGTATAGACATTCAGAACCTCCCTGTGGTTTTGGAATGAGCCATTTCTCCTCAGTGAAGGTTTTTGCCTGAATATAGTTGTTTGAAAGTGTAAGATAAATGATCTGAAATAGGGAACTATGTGCATGCTTGGGATCCATCCTGAATTAATGGGTCTCAAGCCCTAGTGGGCCTAAGGATTGAGCCTGAAACCCTCAGGAGAATTTTTGATTCTGTGATCTGGGGGGTGGCCCAGGCCTCTGCACATGGGTCGTTCTGAGGCTCTGCCCTTGGCACTTTGTGAAATATTGTTCCTGGCCACTGTGCATGTAAAAAGGCATGTGTCTCTACCTACCAGTGACCCACCTGCCACAGAGGCTGGAGAGAGCTGGACATGTGGAGGACCAGTGACCCTGCCATGGGTCCCTGACTGTGCTAGGCGTCTTCTATACCTTCTCTCGTTTCACTCCCACAGTGGTTCTGAGGAAGGAAATTCTTTATTCTCACCTTTCAGGAAGGCCTGTGAATACTTTGCAAGAGCAGAGCTCCCAACATACTTCCTAGAAGAATGTGGGGTCATTGAGCAGGGACCCAGGTAGTTTCCATGGTGTAGGTCTGGTCCCCAGGCTCCTCTATGAAGTTGGAAGCGGTCAAGAGAGAAATGTTGACTTTTCAAGTGTCCAGGTTTAACTAAGTTCAAAGAAAAAAGCCCTTCCTTGGGAATAGGATTTTAGCTGGAGGCATCACCTTTGCTTTTGTGCTACCCACCCAGCTAGCGGTGTCCCAAGAAGAGAACCCCAGCTCCTCTTCATGGTCCATCTGTCACTCTCGTCTGCTCTCACTGCCGAGCTCTGGTCACTGGACATCTCCTTGCGATTTGATCAGAGGCCACATGCTAAGCAGGACTTGGCAGTGCTGTGTGGCCCGTTTGACTCAGTCCTCTTGCCATTGCAAGTCTATTGCGGTTCTCTAAAATAGCTCAGCAAGCTTTGTGCTATCTCCATGTCATGCTGTGGGACACTCCTGGGTTGGAGGGCCGAGATCAACTCGTTCTGTTCCCACCACCACCCACGGCCATCGAACTGTGCCCTCTGCCCAGTGGGTCTCACCAGCAGACATCATGTGGTGGGGAGATTGTGGAGAAAATGTTTGATTTCCAGCCACTCCTTTCCAGTGATTGGCCACACACAGCGTTCTCATGATTTGCATTTTGGCTCTGCCTGCTTCTGCGGTGTTCATTCATGTCTAAGGATGCGGCCATATAAAGAAGCTATTTTGCATTTCCTTTGAAACATATCTAGTGTCCTGATCAGCATCACCATAAGACAGGAGTACCTTTAATGGAATGGATCCTCACCAATTAGCTCATAGACTCAGGAGAAGGCTCAAAATGTCTTTTTATATGTGTGTGCCTTCACGTACACTGGCTAGATAGATCTTTTACTTTTCTTTCCCAACTTTACAAAGATCTTTGTTTCATGGACTTAAGCTGCTCATTTTGTCTGGTAAAAAATTAGAGGTGAACAATGGCTTACATTTTAAAAATAGACCAACAATGTTATTCCCCTAGTTCCATAAAAACAATGTTGATACATTGTGCATCTGTACAAACAGATTTGTACATCTTGCTGATGAATTCACATAATGCTCTAATTCCTTGATCCTTTGATTTCCTCTCTTCTACCATGTTTTAAAAGACTTCAAATATACTGTCTCATTTAAAAATTGATTGGTATAAAATATTTGGTTTTTATAATTTTTTGTTTTACTTTATTAAACAGTAAGGTTCATACAACTTAAAGGAACTTTTAGAGATTATCTGACTTGTCCTCACAATATAGGGGTTAACCACTCTAGGCAAGGCTTCTCAGGTGACGCTAGTGATAAAGAACCCACCTACCAATGCAGAAGAGATAAGAGACATGAGTTCGATCCCTAGGTCGGGAAGATCCCTTGGTGGAGGAAATGGCAACCCACTCTGGTATTCTTGCCTGGAGAATCTCATATACAGAGGAGCCTGGCGGGCTACAGTTCAAAGGGTCACAAAGGTTTGGATATGCCTGAAGCGACTTAGCATGCATGTAGGCATTCTAGGGAAATGGAGGTGCCCTTTGCTTCCAAAGGTGTCCTGAGAAAGTTTTCATAACCTTGAGGGTGGGGCTGTGGCAATTATTTTTGTATTTCCTTTCTTAACTGAAAATAGCAGGGGCTCATATACGTGAACAAGCCTTTATTGGAACCATATTGAATTGTCTAGCAAGTAAGTTCTGAGCATATATTTGTGGAATGGATGCCCAGATGAAAGAAAGGATGGACAGCCACTCAGACGTTTTCCACTATAGCTAAGGCAATTTCCTCATGTCACAGATAAAATCAATTTCTTCTTATTCTGTTTGCTGAGTGTTTAAGTTAGTCTCTGCCATTGCTCACCACCCTCTCCGTGTTTGAAAGAACTTATGAATTCTTCCCTCGGTCTACTCTTCTTCTGGCTGGATCATCACAGCCTTGTTTCCGTTTCCTCATAGGCTCATCTTTCCAGGCCTGTAGCTGTCTCTGGGGCTCTCTGATCCCTGGGTGCATGGTAATCCTCTCTCAGTTGTGGATTCCAGGCCTGGATATGCCAAAGCAAGATTTACAGAGGATTAGTGAGCATTTTGCATCTTAACCTGGATGATGACAATCAGTCCTCATTAGTGCATGAAGATAATCATAAGACAGTGGAGGTTTTGTGAAGAAACTCTGGTTTGACCATTTTTGGCTCTTCCTTTCCCTAGTTGCTGTTTCTAGAACTCATGATTGTGATCAGACAGCATCAGAAAAGGAGGCTCCTGCCTTTCCCTCTTGGTTATTGAAACCGATATGCTTAATAGTTTATTAAGCATCTTCGAATAGCTTCCTCTAAGGACTGGAGGAAGATTTTCCCTCTCCCATATAATTCTGTGGCTCCAAAATGGTCCTTTAACTTGAAGATATTGATTTGCTATTGTTTAGCCCCTAGTGGATTGTTTCTTATCTCCAAGACTGGATTTTTGTTAGAATGAGAGTTGACAGAATTCAGATTTAGCCTAGTGAAGCATGTCAGGGTCAGTAAAATGTTAAAGATTGAGAACAAATGGGATATTAACCAAGAAATTTCGTGTGAATGTTGTGAAAAGAAGTGATATCAGGAATCAGGACCTTTGTGGTGTACATTTGTAGAAAATATTTAAATGCCCAAGTCTCCTTGCAGAGGTGGGGAATTGATTTCCATGGTTGTGTTTAAGCAAGTTCAATCATAAAGCAGGCCTAAAATGGGAAACAGTCCAAAGTTTCAGCAGTCACAGAAGAAATGCCTCAAATTTGGCACATCCATATACTGGGCATTGGATTTTCTTCTTTGGACTTCTTTGAAATTACTGATGTTGCTTGACAATGACTATATGTTACTTGTATACATACTGATATAATAAATGAGTGAGTTCTAGTGAATGAGACCTTGTTCCTGAGGCTGGTCTCAGGTACCCCTGATCCAGCCACATGCCCTCTAACTCGTAGACAGTGAGGGGTAAGGTTACAGTTGAATCGTGGTGTGAAGACCCCACACCTGTGGCCTTGCCCCATGTGTGCCAGCTCCGGTTTGCTGGCTGGCTGGCCAGAACTGGCCACTAGGCCCTTCTGGAGTCAGGGTCTTCCTGGGCCAGAGGGTTGGTGCACTGATGCCCCCATTGGGAGCTGGCTTCTGGCCAAGGCCCCCTTCTTGCCCATGGAATCACAGCCATGAGGGTGTAGTGGCCACATAGCCTTTGCCAGGCAAGCAGGGTGAAAGTGGGGTCTTTGGTTCTAGTATGTTCTGAGCGGGGTTCCTGGTGGCCCACCCCACTCGCCGGGCTGCTCAGTTGGCTGCTTTGTGTTCAAGTGGAGGAACCAAATTTAATATGACAGGCCCAGTCCTGGCTTCACAGTGCAGATGCCTTTGTATGAGTGAAAAATCAAATCTAGGAGGACGGAAGACTTTCTGGTTTTCTAGTTATCTCAAATATGTTTTGTTCAAAACCTGTTTACCTCTAGATGTGGAAATCAGTACATCTCTTACTCATGACCTCTGTGGGGATGGCTGCTAAGTCAATGAGGGTCTTGGCTCCATTCTGAGTATTTGTTGCCTTGTGGGAGGTAAAGCAAAACAATAGGAAATGAGAGAGTTTTCCCTCAGTAGTTTGATCTTGGTGGTGAGGCAGGGAATTGCACCAAAGACCTGACATCTAATAGGATTTAAAAAATGTGCAGGGTGGTTTTCCCCTTTATGTCAGAATAATCTTTGAGGATGAAAAAAAGATTAAGACTCTTCTGTAGCTGTCTTTCTCTCTCTGCCGTGTGTGTATGTGTGTGATTTTTTTAAACTGAACTTTAACACACAATAAAATGCACAGATCTTAAGTCACCAGTATAATTTTTGACAATTGCATGCACCCAGGTGACTATCACACCAAACAGCAATGAATGCAAGCCACATATGTCATTTAGAATTTTCTAGTAGCCACATTAGAAAAAGTAAAAAAAGAAACAAGTGAAATTGTGATACTCTATCTTTAACCTTGTGTATTTAAAATGTCATTATTTCAGCAGAAAATTAATGTAGAAATTATAATAAGACATTTTATACTTCTGGAGTAACACGTCTTTGAAACTTGATATATCGTTTATACTTATAACATCTCAATTAGGATGCTGACTTAAAAAAATTTATTAACTACATGTAACATCAAGTTTACTTACTATGACCGTCTCTGAAAGGGGTATAGTAAAGTGCAGGAGCTGGATGAATAGGGACTTGTTCAAACAGAATGCTCTTCCTGGATTTCCATTTTCCAGTGACACTGAATTTGAAGTCCCTGTGGACAGAGGCAGACATGTGACATGATCTGAAGACCCAAACTGTACCTGAGCTGTTAATTTCATCCCCATTCCCACTCCTCAGTTTCCTTCTACGAATATTCCTGAATGCTTCCTAAGTACAGGGCATCCTTGGAGTACTGCAAGAGAAAAAAAAATCACCTTGTCCAGGCCCCAGAGTGGCTCACAAGCAGTGGAAGAGGATACTTCTAAGCACCATTTCAGAGAAATATGACACAGCCCTTGGGCTAGAAGAAACTTCTGGAACACTTTTAAAGCATGGTCAGAAATTGATGAGGCAAAGGGACCAGCAGAAAGAACAAGGACTAAGAATGAATAGAGCAAGAGTTAACAGTCAAACTGATGGCCAGCTCTCCCATTTACCAGCTGTGTCCTGCATTGGGCCAATTGATCACACCTCTGGGCCTCTTTTCCATCACCTGTAAAACAGTGATACTTACTTACCAGAGATGTCAAACAAGAAATCACACAAGATTGTTAAAAATCTGTTACCATAATTGGCTCCTGCATTCATTCATTTGTGTAGCAGATACTTGAAAACACCTACCCTGTGCCTGATGTTGGGCTAGTTGCTAGGGATACCACAGCATGGTCTGTAGCCTCCTAAAACTTGATATCCATTTGAGGGGTTAGTGAACAGTAGTTTTCTCAGGAGGAAAAGCAGACCTGAGAAAGGCCATGGGCTACTGGGGAAGACTTGAGAGATTTCAGTCAGGTTTACATGTGCCTGGTGTGTGTGTGTGTGTGTGTGTGTGTGTGTGGTGGAGGCTGGTTTACATGTGCCTGGTGTGTGGGGGGGTGTTGAGATTAGTGGAGGGAGGTAGCAGTGGAGAGGTAGAATGGGGACCCCCTCACAGTCTCACTCCTAATGAAAACATTTTGAGTCTTCTTCGATTTTTAAATAGTTTTCAAGTATTTAAATAAAACCAGACTAACTTGTTCACTTGTAGGGATAACGGAGAAGACACTTGGGCTGAATTTGCATTTGCCACATTTTGCCTTTCAGATTTCAGACTCTCTGAGTTTAGGGACCATACCGTACTCAGTCTGTCACCCCATTCCTCTACTCAGTCCTTCTACAGTGCTGCCTGGGTTTCACTTTTAATTGACGGCACTGAAGTGTAACCGCTGGCACCAAGCCTGGCACACGATGTTTGCTCTAGATGTGTGTTGACGGCTACATGGGCCAGTGGGTGGACTGCTGCCCATGACCATCGGCAGAGTCAGTGAAGCACTTCCTGGGTGCTCTGCTGATTCAGCACCTGCAGAGGTAAGGCCTCTTGCTTCCCCACAAAAGGGACCCTGGCCTGGAAGTTGAGATATCTGGATTCTAGCTCTTTTTCTGCCATTCACAGGCTTTGTGATCTGGGGCAAGTCACTTAACTGTTCTGTGCCTGTTGATCAACCTGCAGAATAATGGGTTCAACTCCATGACCTCTGGGATCGTGTGTCACTCTCCATGATCACCTGGCTCCCAGGATTCATTTCTTTCACTGTCCCAGCCTCTGGCCTCCACAAAATGTGTGAGAGCTCACAATGCTCTAGTCTGGGGAACTGAACTCTTCCAGTTAAGAACAGAGCACGTTAACGAGAATTTTGGTGGAGATGGCTGATTCCACTGTTGCTACAAAGGCTAGTGAAAGGACAGCAAGAGGATTCTAGGCTCTCTTGGAACCTATGTTTGGCCCTTTCTCTTCTCATCATTCACCCACTGAATACCTGATCATTGATGTGCACCATGAAGAGGGAGAATGCCCCCTCATCTGACGTGTATTTGAAAGTACATATTGTCCTAAAGTGAGTGGAAGTTCTGCCCTGAGAACGCGGTTTCCTCCACCTTTTCCATATGTAACAAGTTCTGCTTCCTGATTGGAGCACCAGGCTTGGATTCGTCAAGATTTGTTCTAAACCAAGACTGACATTTCTTTTTGGGGACAGTGATAAAACTGTTTAAGCTCCAACATTGGGGAGACGGGCATGGAGAAAAACCACAAAACCGAAAGATGACTTTGTGTCCCATCCTAGTCAGTCCTCCCATGAAACACTAGCAACACCAAAAAAATTTTCCTGCATGTGTAAGAGCCTGCATTTTCAGCCCTGGAATATTCATTCAGTTTTTATGCATGAAATTATGCACATACCAATAACCTTCTAATTTACTGATGCTTGCTATTAGGTTTTGTTTAAACAAGTTCTTTCCAAAAGGAACCAGCTTCTGTTCTGAAGAAATGAATAAACCACACAAGGTGAACTTTCATACAACTGATTTTCTACGCAGAGTTTTCAGGGTGTAATTTAGACATAGCCCTGGTGGTTTATGAGCACAGAAAGTGTGGGAGGCTACACGGATGTACTCGTGAGTGACTGGAAGCCAGAGGGCAGAGGAAGAGATCCAGGGATGGGGATTTCAGCTCAGTTTCACATTCTACCCTAAGGCACTAGATGCTGCTAATTCTTCAAAAGCCGAAGATTTGTTTTACAGAAAAAATTCTGATTTGATTAAGATATTGCTTCCAGACCTAATGTTCCGTTAGCAAATCATGCCTACATCCATGATTGGAAATAAACTGCATGTTATCTAAGCATAAAAACCACATGATTTGGAACTATTCTACAGAAGTAACATTTAGTGTAATTACAGTACATTTAGATTAATTATAGCGCTGGTTCAGGGTGCCACCATCCTTAAGGTCATATCAGCATTTTTGTTATTAACCCTGTATGGAAGAAGTTCTCTTCTTCTGTGTACTGTTTCCTTAAAAAAATATTTGCGTTCTATATATCTGGCTAGATCTCAGTGGAACGGCCTTTCCACTTTTAGGGTAACTTTATAAAGAGATGATTTCAGAGGGATTATTATTGCTGAGATCGCTGTTTCTATGTAGATGCTCAAAATAAGCAGAGAATAATTTTCAAAAAAGCCTCCAATTAAAATAAATAAATTTAAATTTAAAAAAGTGGAAATGGTCACAATGTTAAATTAGGAAATAGACTTGCTATAAATGGCTGTAGGTCTCCTAATGTTAACGGGAAAGTGGCTGATATTTAACGGCCACGTCCAGAACAAAGGTACCTGTCTAACCCGAGTTTGGCTCTATCCAAAGTGATATCCTCCAGACTGGTAAGAGTTGGCAATTTTGGCTTTGTGAGTGGCTTTTGAAATCTGTGCATTGTTCTTTTTGAATATCATTCTGGGCCTCAGATTTTCATCTCCTGAGAGCAGTTTTTTTTTTTTTTCCTGAAACAACGAAATGTCATTTGGAGCCAGATTTGGCCAGTAAGGAGGCTGGTAAGGTCGAATACACATTTTAAAGAAGAATGAATGAGCTGGAAAATAATGAGCCTCATTTTCATGCCTGGTTCATAACTATTCTTGAAGGTAATTCCCTCGGAGGAATTCCAAACTCGGTTGAGCAATGTCTGTCTCCTTGAAAACAGGGTACAGTTTCCTCATGGTGCTGCTTCGAAGGTGCCGGCATTCATTTGAATGTCAAATGTCTGCTAGTTTGTTATCTGAAGAGCCTCATTATTTTATGATTCTACTCCATTTAAATAAAAGGAGGTTTCTTAATTTTTAGTGGTAGACTGTCATGACACTAAAAATTGTCGTGACCTGTTGTACCTGTTAAGAACAGTTCCTAAAGTATATCTTTATATAAATGAATGTAAATATTCTCAAAAGTGTCTGTTAATAGTGGTATCATTTTGTTGAATATTTACCATGACTCAGGCAGTGTGTTTGCTATGCTTTCACCCATTAACCCATGGCTTTTTGAGAACCTTAGGCACTCATCTTTTCCAAAGGTGCCGACATTAAGTAACTTGCCCAGGGTACACAGCTTATAAAGGGCCAGGGTGAGATTTGAACTTGGGCTGATGTAAGCTTTCACCCCACCTGATGCTTTACTGCCTTTAACAAACACGTGGGTCTTGGATAGTCACAGCTCACTGGTCCCCAGCATTTGAGCTGGTCCCTTGGATGAAGGCACAAATTGGGACTGTTGAGGCCAGTTTTACAGAGCAAGTTGTATTAAATGAACAAAGGAAGCAGAGCAAGAGCAGTGAATTTGTCAAGTCCTCACTCAGTTTGATTTTTCTTTTCCCTTTCTAGTTTGCCCTGCTAGGTTATATTTTACCTTTTCCTGTTAGAGTTGTGCAGGCGAGTAGTTCTTATCATGAACAAATGATGCCATAAATCTGGACTGAAATCAATGAGGTTATGAGTTCTAAGAGTGAGAGGCAGTTTTGTGGGCCTGAGTGTTTTCCCTGCTCACCATGCTGTATCTTTGAAGCCAGAAGCCAGAGGCTCATTTACAGACCTATCTATAGTGGCTCTGTCATCAAGCTGGGTTCCCAAGGCCCACCTTCCCCTTTTAAACAAGAGGAATATTTAGAAGAAATAATAGAGAGCACATATGTTCTCATGTCTGTCTCCAAATGTGTAAGAAACAGAAAAGGATGTGCCAAACAAAACCACCTCTTGGTAATAAGACTGTAATGTAAAAATTATAGCCTGGAATTCTTGGAAATGGCTCCATCCCCCCATCCCCCTCGAAGAGACTGGCATCAGCTCTTTAGCTTTACTCAGCTAAAGGGAGCTTCTTTACCAGTGCCAAATGCATTCATTTAGTAAAAGGGAGGAAAATAGTAATGGATGCCATTCAACTTTCTGATGAAGGGAGATGACCATTTTTCTGAAGTACTGACTTCACTTAGAGGAAAGCCATTAACAGACACCAGAAATCCAGGGAGCTGGCTGTTGAATGCTGTGTGTTCAGTTCTTGGTGCCCTGTGTGTGTTAGATAATAGAGGGCACATAGGGCTTCCCAGATGGCGCTAGTGGTAAAGAACCCCCCTGTCAATGCAGGAGACATAAGAGACCCAGGGTCAGGAAGATCCTCTGGAGGAAAGCATGGCAACCCACTCCAGTATTCTGTCCATGAAGAATCCCACAGACAGAGGAGCCTGGTGGGCTACAGTCCATGGGGTCACAAAGAGTCAGACATGACTGAGCGACTAAGTATACACGAGTGATCAGTGAGGTTCCCACATCAAGAAGCCAGGTTTGATTCTGCCAAGTAGTGCCAGGGAAATGAGTTTAGTAGTTCGTGTTGGTCTGTTCTAGTTGACTGGGTGGAAAAATGGGCTGATCGTCTACCCCTCATCACACACATTGCTTGGCTTAGGGAAGGTCTATGACTAGGGGGAGGCAGGTCCATCACCCCAACCCAGCATTTCAGGTAGCATCAGTCATTGAGACAGTAATATTTTAATAGAGTCTTTGTGAAAAATCAAAATTAAAAAAAAATCCACAATGAAGAAAAAAAAGATCTAATTTTTAAATGATGACAGAATCAGAATGTTCTCAGGGACATTGGAGCCTGAGGCAAAAGGAAAAAAAATTGCATTAATTTTGATTTTTAAGAATTTGCCTTAAAATTCTAATGTACTTGATGACTGAGTTTTTGGGTACCTCCTGCTAACCCTGAAAGCCCAATTCTAATGCTCCCTCTCTCGAGTTTTCCCTAATTTCTTTTTCTCCCCCTCCGTGGGCTTCTTAGTGACAGTGTATTTTACCTCTGGGCTTCCCTAACACTTTCTGCAGCTCTCCCAACAGCGTGATTATTTGTTTGCAGTATTTTCCTCTTTCAGAGGACTCTGGCTTCCTTGAGGATCAACGCCATGTCTTAGGCTCTTTGTATCCACTGTGCCAGCCTGACATTCAGTAGGTACTCAAAAATATTTCATGGTTGTTAAAAACAACAACTGAGTGAAGAAGGAGTTCAGTGAATAAGTGAAATCAGCCTTTGAGTCTTTGAGAACTTGATCTGTTTTCCGTGGTGATTCCTATCTACAGCTCTGGGCCAGGTGGGGACACTGTTTGGGAAACATGAGTCCCATGGAGGGAACTGCTTCTAGAGACTGTCCCTTGTGAGGGCGCACAGGGAGTCAGGTTCAAGGAGTGGTGATGACGTGCCCTTGGTGACCCCATTCCCGTGCCCATCTTGCTTCCTAAGAAGGATTCAGTCCCAGCTAAGGGGGCAGGCAGCAGAGGGGTGGTTCAGAGATGGGGTAGGGGTTTCCCCAACATGCCAGGCACTCCCTAGGCCCCAGCTCACAATGATGAAACAAACCCTCTGTATGGGGGCAGTGATGCCCTGATCCTGAAGGGCCATGGACACCCTAGCATACTAGGAATCTTCCTGAGGGCTCTGTGTGCTCAACCTGTTTGAGGGGGTGCTTGACTTTGTTCAGTTCAGTTCAGTCGCTCAGTCGTGTCTGACTCTTTGCGACCCCATGAATTGCAGCACGCCAGGCCTGCCTGTTCATCACCATCTCTCGGAGTTCACTCAGACTCACATCCATCGAGTCCGTGATGCCATCCAGCCATCTCATCCTACTGAGGTTATTGATATTTCTCCCGGCAATCTTGATTCCAGCTTGTGTTTCTTCCAGTCCAGCATTTCTCATGATGTACTCTGCATATAAGTTAAATAAGCAGGGTGACAATATACAGCCTTGACGTACTCCTTATATGCAGAGTACATCATGAGAAATGCTGGACTTGACTTTGTTAGAGAGCCACATTCTTTGACATATTTTTGTGACAGTGATTCAATGGTGAGCTACTCTTAACGGAACTGGTTCACCTAAGGGTACACACTTAAAAAAAAAAAAGTAGGGCAAGTTATACAGTATTCATGATCACTTCAAATCAAAGACAGTGAAAGTCAGTATAGAAATGGCCCCTTGCATGAGGAGCTCATATGATTAAATTTCAGGGTCCATGAGTTCTAATCCTAGTTATAGACCTTGTGAAATTATTGAACCTACTTATGGGAAGATGTTAATTACAGTGGTGAGTTCCCCAGCATTGTTAATTTTTTTGTGTGCAATTTAAGACCAAAGAGGCATGCCAGCGCAAGACAGCATGGCTCTGTCTACCTGACGTTGAACCTGTCTACCTGACTGTTTTCTGTTTTTAAAAAACCACATTTATTTAGTTGGTAGGTTGCTTTGGCATCAAGTAGACACACTGGGTACTGTCCTGGGGGCTGTGTATTGACTTAGGGTTAAGAAGCCACAGTTGAATAGTGAATAAAAGTCATACAACACTAGAATACAAACCCGTGGACTCAACAGAGTTGGCTCCCTAGAGTCTGGCCAAGCCCATCAGGAAAGGAATACCTTCAGCATCTTCCCTTGGCTCTCTGACTCCTGCAGGCCACTCTAAGAAAGAGCCAACATCGCTCATCCTTACAGGTGACACTGCACCAATGGGCTGTAGTCCTATCCCTTTGCTTGAGTCAAAAAAACGATTTGTCTCCCATGTTCCCTTCCCTCTTCCAAGTCCTATGTCAACCAAAGTTAGACAGGCCAACTCGACTATTCCAGAAAATCGAAACTGAAAACAAATGCACTCAGGTCAAAGGAAACTCCCTTCCATTTCCTCTCCCTCCTCCTTCCCTCCCTCTCTCCTTCCCCTTCCTTCCCCACTTGCTAGGTGCTGAGCGGCCAGTAGGGAACTTGGTGCTTGTTTTCATGGAGCTTACATTCTAGTCCGAGTGGGCAGATGTGAAAAAAACAACAGATGCTCTCATTTTCGGTTTCTGTATGTGATTTGAAGATAGTCAGATCGGATGGTGTGATGCAGTTATGGAAGTAGAGGAGGCTGACTACAGCCGGGTGGTCTGAGAAGACCCTGTTGGAGCTAAGACCTGAATGATGAGAAGAAGCCAACGAAGCAAGGATCTTGGGGCAACTCTTCAGGGAGATGGCTGCTGCTGCTAAGTCGCTTCAGTCGTGTCCGACTCTGTGCGACCCCACAGACGGCAGCCGTTTGGGCTCCACCATCCCTGGGATTCTCCAGGCAAGAACACTGGAGTGGGTTGCCATTTCCTTCTCCAATGCATGAAAGTGAAAAGTGAAAGTGAAGTCGCTCAGTCGTGTCTGACTCAGCGACCCCATGGACTGCAGCCCACCAGGCTCCTCCGTCCATGGGAGTTTCCAGGCAAGAGTAGTGGAGTGGGCTGCCATTGCCTTCTCCCTCAGGGAGATGGCAGCACAATATAAAAGGCCCTGAGGCAGGGGCATGCTTGGCTTTTTCGAGGAACAAAATGAACCTTGTTAAGGAGGGTAACCTTCCAGAGGCTGAGGTCATGGAGGTACACAAGGACCAAATTGGTGGGTACTTCAAAGACTGAGATGAGGAAATTTAATTTTATTCCATCTGCAGTGGGAAGCCATTGGAGGAGTTGAAGGGGGAAATACCATGAGGCAATTCACATATTATAAGGGCACCTTTGGAGAACACACTGGAGGGAGGTGAAGAAGGAGACGAGGGAGGCCAGATCTTGAGGCTGTTGCAGTGGGGCAGGCGAGCGATGATGTGAGTGGATGGAGAGAATTGCATGGATGCAGGAGATGTGTTAGAGGTGGTGTCAATAATGGTTGCTGATGGATCCCATGTGTGTCTCTGGAGGGGGGAGTTTGACTGAAAGGGAGGAATTGAGCATGCCCTCTCAATTTTTGTTTTGAGTGGCCAGGCGGATTGTGGTGCTTTATGTCTATATAACTACTGCTCAGTCGCTTCAGTCAATCCCGACTCTGTGTGACCCCATAGACGGCAGCCCACCAGGCTCCGCCGTCCCTGGGATTCTCCAGGCAAGAACACTGGAGTGGGTTGCCATTTCCTTCTCCAATGCATGAAAGGGAAAAGGGAAAGTGAAGTTGCTCAGTCATATCCGACTCTTCGCGACCCCATGGACTGCAGCCCACCAGGCTCCTCTGTCCGTGGGATTTTCCAGGCAAGAGTACTGGAGTGGGGTGCCATTTCCTTCTCCGCTATATATAACTACAGGCTCTTGAAATGTTTTTTTTTTTTTTCCTATAATAAAGGACTAGCCTTTGTGAAAATAGTGATTGAAGTTTTATCTTTGGTGAGACAAGAACAAAATAAAACTGTTTGTAAGCAAGCCAGTGGGAACCTTTTACCCCTCCATTCCATGCACTCATTTGTAAGCCTGCAAACATCTCTGTACTGAATTTCACCCTGGGCTGTCTCCCCAAGACTGCTTGAGGGTAGAGTGGGAACACTTGCTTATATCTTCTGGGGCATCGAGTGTCCAAGTTGGTGTCTGGCACATGACAGGCGTTTGGTAAATGCTTGGTGAAAGGCAGGAAGGAATGACAACACACCCTCTTTAGAACTTATCTACCTCTTCTTTTCAGAGGTTAACACAAAAATGAAGGGGTACCAAAAGGTTAATCAAGCTAGGAAAACTCTGCAGACTGACACAGAAACCTCCATATACTCAGAAAGGAAAGCTACAATCGAAGAAAACAACAAACATGCTGTAAATGATGTTTCTCTTACTGTGGAAAGACTTAATAAATCCATCGTGACAGTTACCTATCTGGCAGTAGCAGTGTTTTAGGACTAAATTGCAACTCTATTTGATCATTTGAATTCAATCGCAGGTATATTTTAAATATATATTTTGGTCATGTCTAAGGCACTTAGGATGACAGATATACTATATCATTAGACTATAAGTAAGTAAGTGAAGTTGCTCAGTCATGTCTGACTCTTTGAGACCCCATGGACTGCAGCCTGCCAAGCTCCTCTGTCCATGGGATTCTCCAGGCAAGAATACTGGAGTGGGTTGCCATTTCCTTCTCCATCATTAGACTATATTCAGTAACTGATAAAGAAATTGGTAAGAAAGTGAAGTCCAAAATGCCTATGTAATTATAGAGGAGCTGCCTCATTCATTTGATGCAAGAGAGGAAATGAACTGTCTGGAAGACAGGTGTTTTTCTACAAAGCATTTGGTAGTTCTTTCTTGATTAGAGAAAAAAGCATTAAGAGTACTCAGCATACTATTTTGGAGGCATTGATGTGGCCTCATCTGCCCTTTCTCACCACACCTTTTGCTCTGCCATTTCATACTTGTAATTACTTATTTTTTGTTCTTTCCTTCCTCATCTGTGCCTTTACTCTTGCTCTTCCAGTGGTCAGGAAGAGGTCTCTCTCACCTTCTCCATCACTGCTAACCTAATCATCCTTCAGTGTTCAACCCAAGTGCAGCCTTCTCCAAGCAGCCTTCCTGGATTTCTCCAAGCTGAATTTATACCTTCCTTCCTCCATGTTTCCTCTGGTTTAGGTTATGTTGAGGATTATGCTAATGACTGGCCAGTTATTGTCAACCCAGGAAACTGTCAGTGCTTGACTTTGTGACCACAGCCTCAGATTTTGCCATAGTATATAGTTGAACATTTCTCTGCTTGAAGGAACATTAGGTAATTTATCATATATGATAAAAACTCATGCTATCTCCCCTGTATTGTATTTTCTTAGGTTGTAGGAGACTGATTCTTTCAAACACTTGAGTCAGTATTTCCCTAAAGGCACCAGCAGCAAAAATTTGTGAATATATTTTTATCAGAGATGATTTGGTTTTTACTCCTACAAAACAGAGTTAGAAAAAAAATTTAAGGTCATTATTGTTGTTGTTTAATCACTAAGTCATGTCTGACTCTTTTCTACCCCATGACCTGCAGCATGCCGGGCTTCCCTGTCCTTCACTATCTCCTGGAGTTTGCTTAAACTCATGTCCATTGAATCAGTGATACCATCCAACCATTTAATCCTCTGCTGCCCCCTTGTCCTCTTGCTCTCAGTCTTTCCTAGCACCAAGATATTTTCTGAGTTGGCTCTTCCCATCAGGTGGCCAAAATACTGGAGCTTCAGCTTCAGCATCATTCCTTCCAATGAATATTTAGGGTTGATTTCTTTTAGGATTGACTGGTAGCCATAATAATTTAAAATACCTAGTCATTTGAAGATGTTAGCTTTAGCTTTTAGGTTCTTTGCTATCTTTAGCTTTCTCCATTTTATTTTAATAATGATAAAAATGTCATATTTGTTAACTTTTTTCATTCTGAGCTGTTTACCACACTGTAAGGATGCAAATACAATGTAGTGATTCATATGCTTGCAACTGGGTTTATGGCCCTGAGAGCATTCAATTACAATGATTTCTATTTCATTGATGTTACTCAGAGTCAACAGAAGGATTGGGTCCCAAGGTAATGGGTTGTATTTAAAAATAAGAAAAAGAGTGCAAAGGTGGAGGTGTTCAACTGCACTAGTATGGTTATTGTTGGAGAATGTTTGAAACAAAGTATGGGAACATCTGGCTGTAATAGTCTAACCAGATAGGTAACACGCATAGGTTAGTGAGTATAATTGACTGTGGTATTTGGGACTAAAGAGAAATTGGTTACAGATAAAATCAAGGGATCACCAACACTGTGAACAGATGAGAGTTTCTGCTGACAGATCCAACACTCAGAAATGTTTCCTCCTTTCTCAGGAGATTGGAAAGTCAGGTAAGAGTATTGTCTCTCCAATAAAGAGAAGGAGAAAATCAAGTGAGAAGCAACAGTGAAAAATAGATATACAGGCCTGGTCTGGTTATCTTCAGAAAGCTGCCTCCTTCAATGGCCGTTCACCTCAAGTTCTGAGAATCTGTATTTTTAGGTCACCAGTTTGTATGCAGGTCCAGCCAGGGCTTGACACTTTCTTTAGATGTGATACATGAATCCAAGGGTCTATTCCTTGGAGTCTGGCAACACAATTGGTTAATAGTACCTGATAGGGGCCTTCCCCACGAGGCTGAAGGGAGTCTTTCTGGAGGTGTATTGTCCAATAGATGAAATCTCTAGGTTGTAAGGAGTGATGTTTAAGGTCTTTGTCTCCAGAAAATATGAAAGATGGGAGACACTGTGAAAAGACTGTATTTCTAAAGCATGGTAATTTTCAACAGAAGCAAGCAATTAAGCCTTTACAATATTGAAGTCTGATCTCCTTTTATCAGTTGTGGATCAAAAGAAGCAGAAGCCAGGTGCATTGGGCATCCTGTGATTATCTCAAAAGGTGAGATTTTATGGGTTCCAAAAGGGTTTGGACCCGAGATTTAGAGGGACTGATTGCAGTGCCTTTGGCCAGGGTACTACAAATGGAAAGATTTTTCACGGATTTTGTGAACTGAGTCTTAATGTTGCCATTAGTGCATCAGACCAGCCCCGAGAGCTGAGGGTGGGAAGTGTGGTGAAAGTGCGGTAGGACTGGCCAAACAGTACAGACTTGTGATACGTGACCAGTAAAATGAGTTCCTGGCCACTGTGGAGCTCAAGAGGACTTCCCCAGGTAAGGATAATCTTTCCTAAGAGAATTTTAGGCACAGAAGAGGCGGTAGCTTGTCTACATGGGAAGTCTTAGACCCAGTGGGAAAACATATAAACCATGACTAAAGCATATTTATATCCATGAGATGGGAGAAATTGAGTAAAATCTACTTCCCAAACCTCTAGTGTCCATTGGGCAATTTAAAGTGTTCAGGAGCACTGCCAACAGGTTTTCCTGAATTATATATGTTTTGGGCAGGTGGGGCAAGCAAAATAGGCACTTTTTGTGGCCTTATTGTTATCTCCCACCAGTGCTGATCATTTTATCTGTGTTTATCATTGGTGTGGACCAATGGTTTAATGCATATACAGTAATGAGAATTTTAGAGTCCTTGGCTAGACTGGATTGTTATTTGGCCCAAACCAGAGTTCTCCCTTTTATTGAGCCAACAGTTACTAGATTTCCAATCTTGTATTTCCTTTTCTGGAGCCAGTTCTTGGGCTCCTCAAACCGATTTCTCTAGGTTATCATTTGTCAATTTGGACATGACAGAGGTTTGATCTTTCATTCCTTTGAGGGCAGCATTCTTGGTGGAAATGTCAGCAATGTGGTTTCCTTTAGCTTCCAGGGAGTCAGGTTTGGAATATCCAGGGACCTTAATCATAGCTGAAGTGGCTGACAAGAATGTGGCCTCTAATACATCCTGGACATAAAAGCCATTGAAAATCTTATCCCCACTAGAAGTAAAGAGGACTTGCTGTTTCCACAGCACTTTGAAGTCATGGGCTACTCCAAAGGCATATCTACTGTCTGCTGTTTTGCCCTTTGATGAAATTTAGTCCCAAGTAGGATCATATATTTCAACCTGTTGGGCTGAGGTAGCCAAAGGCAAAAGTCCCACCTTGATGACTTTAAAAGGAGTTGATACTACATATCCAGCACAATATTTACCATTTTAATTCTTTAAGAACCATTTGTAAACCATGAAAACAGCATTGGTTAAAGGAGTTTTCTGTATATCATGGCAAGGGGGCAAAAGATGATCTGTCAGAGTCACTAATGGAGTGTAGTCCTTAGAGAAGGGAAGAAGGGTGGCAGAACTAAGGTGATCACAATGAGAGAGCTATATGAGGAGTGATTACTATGAGGATTTCCTAGAAAGTAAGATGACTGGCTAAAGGGTGTTGAGAGTGATGAGAATTCAGGAGGGCTCTACTGCATGGAGTACAAAGATGATTAGAAGGGATCCCATGACTATCTCTTTGGTGGCCTTAAGTAAAAGGAATGTGGCAGAAATGGCTCTGAGGTAAGGAGTGTCCTCATACCATAGGGTCTGTCTGCTGGCTGTAGTACCTTATGGGGCAAAGGTGAACCCCGTGTTTTTGGGTGACTACTCCTAGAGTACTTGTCTCCTTCTCCAATATAAAGTTGATAATTAGAATGTCCATGGGTAGGAAGATGTTGGTACCCCACTCCAGTGCTCTTGCCTGGAAAATCCCATGGACGGAGGAGCCTGGTAGGCTGCAGTCCATGGGGTCGCTAGGGGTCGGACTTGACTGAGCGACTTCACTTTTACTCTTCACTGTCATGCATTGGAGAAGGAAATGGCAACCCACTCCAGTGTTCTTGCCTGGAGAATCCCAGGGACGGGGGAGCTTGGTGGGCTGCCGTCTCTGGGGTCTCACAGAGTTGGACACGACTGAAGCTACTTAGCAGCAGCAGCAGGAAGATGTATCAAGCTTTCCTTTAAGGTATTAAAAGCTGGGTCATGCAGATCTTCCCAAGCAGTAAGAGTCAGGTTTGCTGTTCTTTAGTGGGGCATATAAAGACTGGGCCATGAAAGAGAAGTTCAGAATCCAGTTCTAACAATAAATAACCAACCCAAGAAAACCTCAAAACTGAGTTTGGTATTCGGCTTTGGGAAGTTCAGGATGCCTTGAAGCTTATCTGATTTTAGGTGCCCAGCTGCTCTCCCATGACCAGGTGCCCCAAATAACAAACTTGGGTTTGAACAAACTGTAGTTTCTCCTTAGAAACTTTATGTCCCTTTGAGACTAAAAGCTTCAACAGGTGAATGCTGTCTTCCTAAAAAAAGATCTGGGAAGGGGAGCAGAGAAGCAAGTCATCTACTTATTGTAATAAAGTAGAGCCTCCAGAACATTTTATATCATCTCAATCAGCTTTCAAGATTTGTGAGATGTAAGAAGGACTTTTGGTAAAATCTTAGGTCATTACTGTCCAGGTATATTGTTGTCCTTCCCAAATAAAGGCAAAGAGATATTGACTAGCATTATCTGTAGGGATGCTAAAGAAGGTGCTACATATTAACAAATCACTCACAGTGAGAAATTTGCCTTTGGCAGGTATGAGGCTGCAAAAGTATTGGAATTGGAAACAACAGAGTGACAAGTGATGACAGTATAGTTTATGGCCTGGAGATCTTGGACAAATCTCCATCCTTGGTCATTGGGTTTCTCTTTAGGTAAAACAGGGATGTTGCAGGGACCGTTTTTGTTATTTAGTTGCTAATTTCATGGCCAGCTCTTTGCAGCCCCATGATCTGCAGCCTATCAGGCTCCTCTCTCTATGGAATTTTCCAGGCAAGAATACTGGAGTGGGTTAGCCATTTCCTTCTCCAGGGTATCTTCCTGACCCAGGGCTTGAACCCACATCTCCTGCATTGGCAGGCAGATTCTTTACCACTGAACCACCTGGGAAGCCTGTTGCAGGGACTAGTGTACCAGATAATGAGACCCTGGGCCATATAATCATCCATTATTGGCTTAATGCCCTGGAGGGCCTCTTTATTTATAGGGTATTGGTTAAATCTGGGAAGAGGCTTTGCTGGATCTATTTGCATCTTAATAGGAGGACTCTGCCAATATCAGTTGAGGATTTTGCCCATAAGGAGGTGGCAGCTGATCTTTTAGGGACAAATGATTAGTTTCCTTAGAATTAGGTTCAGTGCCATCAGAGATGGAGCAAATAAAAGATGTTCAAGGGTCATATGATTCACTCAGCAGCTGGCTATTTTGGTTGCTGCTATTAAATTGTAGAATTATTCTCCATTTTTTGGGAGAAAGAAAATCCAGAATATTTTTCTAGGAAATCTCAACCCAGTAAATGAATAAGAGTGGGGGAACTAAGGAGCAAAGGCTGGGTATTATCTTTTGCTGCTGCTGCTGCTAAGTCACTTCAGTCGTGTCCGACTCTGTGTGACCTCATAGACAGCAGCCCACCAGGCCCCCCATCCTGTGATTCTCCAGGCAAGAACACTGGAGTGGGTTGCCATTTCCTTCTCCAATGCATGAAAGTGAAAAGTGAAAGTGAAGTCGCTCAGTCGTCTCTGACTCTTCACGACCCCATGGACTGCAGCCCAGCAGGCTCCTCCGTCTATGGGATTTTCCAGGCAAGAGTACTGGAGTGGGGTGCCATTGCCAGAGGGCCTAAATTGAAAGAGGTAGGTTTAGAAACAAGACCCTGTTGACTTTTATTTGGGATCACCACTATTTGACCCTTTTAATACTCTGAGGCAGGCAGCGCTTAATAACAGTGGGGTAAAGCACTGAGAGTGTAACTCTCGTGTCAATAAGGTCATAGAAATATTCATTCCCAATCTAGAGAGTGATTTCTTCAAGCTTATTAAGAGGGAGGATTTGGAAGCACACCTTAGGCTTCCCAGGTGGTCCTCTCGGTAAAAATCCTGCCTGCCAGTGTAGGAGACATAAGAGACATGGATTTGATCTCTGGGTTGGGAAGATCCCCTGGAAGAAGACAGGGCAACCCACTCCAGTATTACTACCTGGAAAATCCCATTGACAGAGGAGCCTAGCAGGCTACAGTCCATCGGGTTGCAGAGTTGGATGCTACTAAAGGGACTTAGCATGCACTCAATCTGTAGTTCCTCAGAGCCCCATCATTGGGGGTTAGGAGGGCATTGGAAAGGCTGGTTGGAGAGCTGAAGGTACCTGGAGTGCTTAAACTTGTAACAGTCCTTTTCCCAATGTCCTGGCTTTTGGCAGTGATGGCTGAAACCAGAAGGTTTGTTTTGTTTGTTTATGGACCTCCATTAGTTGGAGTTAGAAAGTGAAGATTTTAGTGGTCTTCCTTTTAGTTGAATCATGCTGGGTTTAGACAAACTTGGTTGCTAAATTAATTAAATTTGGCATAGATGTAGTTTCCCATTCCACCCTGGTCATTTTAACTGGAAGAGAAAGATCCTGGTTTAGCCCTTAATTAACATGGAGGTAAAGCCTACCTGAGTGGATTCAGCATCCATAGACCAGAATTTTCCTTAAAAATAATTTGGAATTGACTGTGATAGTTGTGCAGAGGTTCATTTGGGTTTTTGAGTTCAAGTCTGAATCTCATTTCAATTAATAGGTTTTGGGAAAGGCCTAGAAGTTGCCAAATGGTGTCACTTGGCAATTCCCTGAGTTTGATCACATAATAGAGAGTTGGCCTCCTGGTTGTACTCCTAGGAACTCTTTTGGATTTACCCAACTAGCAGTTTTTAATCCAGGATTCAGCTTGATCTTCACTGACAAGCATGTGAACTAGCAGATGTAAGTCAGAGAAACCAGGCTGATAGGTATGAATGTCCATATTACATTCCTCAGCAAATTTGTGGGGATCCTCAGTTACTTTGGGAAAATCTGACTATGTAGTTGAACTGAACTATAGCTTGTAGTTCAGTGTTAGTACAAGGAACACAAGAAATTAGAGATTTATCATTTGAATCTTCAGTGGGCCTAATTTAAAGAGGAAGATTTTAATAGGTTCAGGTAAGGTGAAAGTAGGGAGAAGTTCATAGAAAATAGGAAGTTCAGTGAAAGGAATAGAATGAGAAGGTAGAACAGCACAGAGGAAAAAAAGAAAATGGCACCAGGGTCAAGACCTTGGCACAAGATGGCTACTGTGTACCTGGAGACATAGAGGGTAGGGGAGGGGGAAAAGAGACCTTAGTAGCTTTTAAATTTTTTTCCAATTGTTTATTTTCCTCATTTAATTTAGAAATAGTATTTTGTAAAGAGGGGATTTTAGAGTCTTGAATGCATTTGGAAGCCTCCAGGAGCCCTAATTTTAGAGATGTGGTCTTCTAATTTAGTTCTGAGAAAAACAAATTTGGAGAGGTCAAAAGTTCCCCATAATGGCCATTGGAATTCTAAATTATTTTAGTCAAATTGGTCCATTTAGTTAAAATGTGCATAATGAAGGGCCATAGCTTTTAAACATAAAACCAGCTGGGATCCCAGAAGGGGGACACCCTTGAGATAGTCGAGGAGAGTTTGATCCCACTGCTCAAAACTCTGAAGTTTAGAAAACAGAAGAGTACTCACCAGAAAAGGAAGTGCCTTCATGAAAACAAAAACAGGTCCCAAATAAAATCAGAGAGCTTGATCAAAGGAAGAGAGCTTGGATCCAAGTAAAGGCTTACTCAATTTAATAGAAAAAGATAACTCCCAGAAGGAGAGAGTACAAGCTGCTCAAGTGGGTACTCCAGACAGTTCCAGGAGTCATTATTTCCTCAGGAGATTGTCTTCTTTGGATCCCACTTCTGACACCATGAAATGTCAACCTTGAAAATAAAATAGCTAGTTATTTTACCAGCAAAATTAGTTTGAGAATAGCAGAGGAATTGCAGTCAGCATAAGCAAACTATGTCATGCCATAGGCAAGCCTGGAGAACAAAGAAGAGGAGCATACTTTTATAGAGGAAAGGAGGAGGTTGGGAAGGGTTGTTTAAAATGAAAGTTCATTGGAGTAAAGTAAGAGTTCAAGGTGGTGGCGGCTTCTCATTGGCTAAATGTGGTGTTTTCTCATTGGCTGGACTGTTACTAGGCCAAGAGAAAATCTCTCTTCCTCCTTCAAGAATGTGTAAACTTATTGTATTTTGGAAATACAAGGTACACTTCTTCCTGCTGGGGTCTGCAAGTGGCAGAGAGTGGTAGTGCAGTGGCAGAGAGTCCCCTTTCAGGGCTTCCTGACTCCATTTTAAATGAGGTTTCCTTTATTTTCACAATAGCAATAAGGTAGGAAGAAATACACACATACATATTTATAAAATATGTATAAAAGTATAGGTCAGTTAAAAGTGCATTTTCAGATGTGTGCATATCCCAAGCCTTTGTTTTCTGTATGTTTACTCTGTGCCAAGCACTGTGCCAAATAGTTTACATGTATTATCTCATTTAACATTTGCAGCAACTTCATGAGTTATTATTATCCCCATTTCACAGGTACAAAACCAAGACTCAAAATGGTGTATGATTTGCTCAAGTTTATACAGTAATATGTGGTGCAGTTAGGGTTCAAACTCAGTGTGTCTGATTTTAAAGTTCATGCCTTTTATCAATATGCATTTGTAAGTGTCTCTTTTTTTTTAACCAGATACCAACTTTGTCTCAGAAGTTCGGATTCAGAATAAAAGCAAAAGAATGAAAAGTATGAAAATGATAATGGTCGTGTGAATAGCAAAACTGGATCACCATTAATACCAAGGATTTATTTTATTGTTTATGTGTTTTATGAGTAGAGAGTTAGTCCTCAGACTCTGGTGCTCAGTCTGTATTGGATTCAGAGCATAAAATACAGCATTTCAGTGTAGTTGCATCCCCTCCTCTCCCAGTTTAAGACCACTTTATGGGTGAGTTACTTATGATGTGGTCCATTTGATATCTTGGTAGCTAAGATGGAATTCTCAGAGTTATAATATGTTTAAACACCAGATGAGCCACCAAAGAAGTCTGAAAGCCTTCATTTTTAAGAATCTCCAGATTGAGAAAGCCATTATCCTGAAGAGCTGAATCACTCACTTCTCAAGATTTGAGAAGTCCCGTGATTTTGCAAAATAGGTACAGGTTTCAAGATAATTTCATCTGAAACCATTCACCTCTCAAGATCTCTGACAGTTCCACGATTTTACAATGCATGAATTTCAAGTTAATTTCATCTGAGTGAAAACCCTACTTTATATCTCTTTATAAACAACGTGCTAGAAAAACACCCAGGTGTCTCTGTGACCCCTTAGACCCTACGTGAGTCCCTCTTAGGCAGTCGGTCCTTTTGCTTCATAGATTTTCTTACTGTTGTAGTTCATTGTGTGAGAATTTGTTTAATGCCTGTCTCCCATGCTGGACTATGAACTCTGGGTGGACAGGGACTGTGTGTATTGCTCAATGCCACATGTTACCTACAGTGCTTGAAACCCCATGTGTGGCAAATAGTTGGCACTCAATATTTATTGAGGTAGGAATAAATGAATGGAATGTGATAGAAGAGTAGACACATGCAACCAGGTAGCAGATTTAATCTTGATTTATGCTATAGAGATTCCCATTCTTAGTTTTTAAGCACAGCCGTAGTTCAGTACCTCTTTCATAACCTAACAGCTCTGGGGGTTTTCTATGATGGAGGGCAAGTCTGTTTGCTTGGTGATTACAAGAGGACAGATACAATATTTACTAGACTTAGCAACTCTTGAGCAAATGTAGTCCTTGGAGAAGGGCACGTGATAGTAATTCAGGGAAACTCAGTTGTTATCTCAAAGCTAAGCCACACCAGCATCAAGGCCATGACTCACGTTCCTGTGGTCAGAAGCCATAGAGTTTTCAAGGATAATTTATGGTGATGCTGATGAGACAGAGTTCATTTAAATATTGTAACTGCTGAAGTATTCTGAAGTGGAAAAGTCAGCCTGTGGTGGGATAAATACCTTGTTGACCCCTTTTCCCTCTCCAATACACCATTGTTTCAAGTATTTACTCTAAAACACTTGAGTCTTAAAGTGACCCAGGAGAGATGAACTGACCATGGCTGCTTAATGCACGTTAAGATTTGGTTTCTGAACACGAAGGACACACTCATCTTTACTCAGCCCATTGTTCTTTGATCGGTTAAATGATGCTATAAATGGAGGAGAGTGATAGCAAAAAATAAATGTTTTATACGGTGCTAGAAAAAGCTTTAGGGGAAAATTTTTGCAAAAGAACAGATTCTTTCTTGTTTCTATAGAAACCAGTAGCGATCAGGAGGAGTGAGGTGTTCTTTCAAGTGTACATGGTAGTAAGGCCAGCTCAGCAGTCCCCAGCACACTCGAGGGCTGGTTAAAGACCCACTGTCGGGGGGGAGCCTCTGTCTGCATCCCTTTGATCTCACTGGCAGTGGGGGACATCTTGCTGGAAATCCTGGCTTCCCCATGGGCTGAGTAGGGCTGCGGTCCACAGTTGCTCAGCATCATAAAGCCAGAAAGGCTCTTAACAGGAATCTCTTGTTGAAAGAAGAAGAAAAAGATAAACATAAGGAAAGCTCTAATATCAGCTGTCAACAGGCCTTTCAATGTGCTCCTTACCATTGAGCAGTAAATCTCCTGGTCGTCTCCTGCCCAGATAACTGATAAACTGGCCAAAGCAGGCATTTGAGCCCTTGATGGTAAGATAATTTGTTGCTCTTCCAATTTGTCTCCTTCTATAAAATCTTTCTTTTTTTTTTCAAATTAAATTAGAATGAAATGCCTCCTTTTTGGTTTCATTTGTAAAGCTGTTACCTTCCTGACAAGTGAATGTTGAGCAAGACTTAAATCAAATTCCAAGGCAAATACTTTTCTAAAGCCTAATCAATACTACAGGTTTAAAATGAATTCTCCAGTCTTTTAAATGAAGTTTAGGTCAAATGTAATGACAGGATGAAGCAGGCACATTTTGCTTCAATCTGACAGGTCCCAGAAGGTAAGAGGAATATCTAGTAACTGACAAAAGGGTTTTCCCTTTGTTTGACATTTACTTTGTATATAAACAATCCAGTATATTGGCATGTCAATGTATTAGTTGATGGTGGTCCAGAACACAATGTAAATTCAGATAGTATTTCTTTCTGCTCACAAATACACACTCTTGATCAACAAGAATGCATTTATTGCAGTCTTGCCTTGCAGTTGGCAGAACAAAATGAATCATTTTGAAATATAAACTTTCTCAGATCTAAAATATATCACTGGAAAACACAAGACATAAGAGGAGAAGATTATGAAATAAAAGGAAGGTATTTAGGAGTCTATAAGTCATAAATATAATACACGTTCACTAATAAAATACTGGGGTTCCCTAGTGGTTTATACGGTAAAGAATCTGCCTGCAACGTGGGAAACCCAAGTTTGGTCCCTGGGTTGGGAAGAACCCATGGAGGAGGGCATGGCAACCCATTCCAGTATTCTTGCCTGAAGAATTCCCATGTACAGATGTGCCTGGCGGGCTACAGTCCATGGTGCTGCAAAGAGTCGGACATAACTAAGCACATTGAGTGACTAAGCACAACAATAAAATACTGGGACAAATGTACAAGACTACATATAGTGAGGAGGTGTTAAAAGCTGGATATCTTTCTTGAAGCTGTAAGTTGGAAGCAGCATTTTGCAGTGTGGGAGAGTATGAAGTGGCCTCCTGCTGGGTGTGTGACCTTATCTTAGGTCACCTTAGTGACCTTCCCCTAAGGTCACTTCCCCTCTCTGAACTTCAGTCTCCTCATCTACAAAATGATAATAATACAAATGATGGTGATGGTGATGAGGAGGAGGAAGAGATGGAGGAGAAAAGTGTCTCCCTCCTAGGGTTCTATAAGGTTTAAGAAAATTCTAGAAAACCCTGCACATAAGAAGTACATAATATATGCCACGTTCCTTTCCCCCTACCCCAAAAGTAAACACATTAGTATTGAGCAGTTCTTTTTCACCAAGCTTTCAGCCATCATTTTTCTGCTGTTCAATGGGAACTAAATTTTTGTTAAAATATACTTTGTCAGAAAAGTAAGCAAACTTTCTTAAGTTGGAGACATACATGGAATGAGAAATACCGTGTGTTTTCTAGACCCATTTTGTTTTGGCTTCTTTTTCCCTGGGAGTAAAGTTTGGGTGAAAATCTCTCAAGTCCTTATACGTATTTAAGATGAAAAAAACCTTTAGATTTGCTGTGACAGACCCAAAGCTTTTCTGGAGAACTGTGTGTGTTTGACCTCTCAGGGCTGAAGTCACCATATCAGCTTCATCTGACATCAGTATTTAGAGGCTCTTCTTATTGGCTGTGTCTTGGTTGCTTAGTACGTGTAATAAGGGTTCAATAGATACCTGCCTAATGAATAAATGAAAATACCATGAAATAAAGTTAAAAATGTCATGCCCAAACAAGTCTTGATAAATTTGTTTCAGTGATCTTTTTCCTCCCACACAATTGTGTGTAATATCATCCCACAGGCAATGTATAAAAAAGGGATAATGGTAGATAAAATGAAAAGAATCCTTGCCTCTATTTAACTGGCTTCATTAATTTATAGCAGTACCGACTTGATTCATTGTATCAGTATTTGGCTTAAATTTGACTGGATCAGGATGCAGACTATTTACAGTTTCCACCAATCTGAAGTGCCTAGTATATATTTGCAGTGATTTATAATCTACAGACAGTCATTATCACTGTCATTTAGCTTTATTTTGATCCCCACTAGTTACACAGCCTCACAATACCTACGTGGTTATAGCCCTTCAATATGCCTATGATGAAATTTCATATCACCCAATAAGACATCCTCATTATTTATAAAGAATGAGTTGGGGTGAGAAGGCGGTGATGATTTCTTCACTGATTTCTTGACTTATTTAGCTCACAGCCTCATCAATTCGACCCAGACAACCATTACTCTTCCTTTATTACACACCAGACACACAGCCAGAAAGAGACTCAAAGTCTCAGAACATTTAGTAAAGTAAAAATGTGCATCTTCAGACAAGAAATGTGAGGTGTATACCATGTATTGTTCCTTTTCATTTCCAAGATGTTGCTACTGACTGTACTGATGGTCTGGGTGTGCCAGCAGCACTGGAATGACTACAATCCTTCCACCTGAGATACCCAAAGTCCTTCCTTTGCATGCTGCATGGAGCTGTGGATTCATTTTCTTAGGCTGCCGTGACAAAACACCACAAACTCAGCAGAACTGTTTTGTCTCCCAATTTTGGAGGCTAGAAGTTTGAAGTCAAGGTGTTGGTGTGGCCATGCTCCCTCTAAAGGCTCTAGAGAAAGAGCCTCAGCTGTTCATTGGCTTGTAGATACATCAAGCTAATCGTCTTTCACATCACCACCTTCTTCCTGTGTCATCACATGGATTTTCCCCTGCACATGCCCATCTCTGTGTGAATGTTCCCCCCCCCACCCACCTTTTTTAAAGGATACCAGTCATTTTGGATTAGTGTCCAGCCTAAGGACCTCATCCTAACTTGATCATCTCTCTAAAGACCCTGCTTTCAAATAGTCAGATTCTGAGGTCTTGGGAGTTAGGGGTCCAACATAGTGTTTATTTTCAGAGACAGACACGATTTAATCCCTAATCTATCATCCCGAAAGTTTACGAGCAGCTATGCTTCTGATACTTGTGGTCCAGATGAAGCCGTAGATGAGAAAAGCAACTCCAAGCCTGTGGGCTACTTCATTGTTTCCCAGGCCCTACTGTTTGGCCACTTGCCCTGAGACCTTGCTTCTGTGGATCCTTAAAAAAGGACATGATCACCATGCCTAATTAGCTACTGCAGTATTAGTTTCTAAATATGCTGCAAGTAAGTGAAAGTGAAGTTGTTCAGTCGTGTCTGACTCTTTGCGACCCCATAGACTGTAGTTTACCAGGCTCCTCTGTCAATGGGATTTTCCAGGCAATAGTACTGGAGTGGATTGCCATTTCCTTCTCCAGGGGATCTTCCCAACCCAGGGCTCGAACCCAGGTCTCCCACATTGTAGACAGACGCTTTACGTCTGAGCCAGTTGATCACAAATTCAGCCTGGGTTGCTTTCTACCCTGCCCCTCAGTGTACTTAGTCTGAGTTGGTAAGCTTAACTAGATCCAAATGATAGCAAGATAATTTAAACTTTTAGGCTAATTTAATTTAATGGGAAACCAGATGGTAAAGCTGTCTTGGAGTGTAAAGTATAAGGTAGTATTGATTAAAGAGAGGATTTCTAAAAGTCTTGCAGCTAGACTGCGTTCCTATGGGAAAGCTGCTAACCCAAATCCTCCTGGCCAAATAACACCAATGTTGTTTTTTTTTTTTTTTTTTAAGTGCTGAGTTTACTTGCTCGAAAGCAGGTATTCACAATGCAGCATGATCATTGTAAAGCTACAAAAAGTTTTCTGGGAAGTTTGAGGAATTTCTTTGTCCTAAGGACAGATGGACACCTCATAAAGTATTTATGGTCCAATCTAACTAACTAGGATGGACTTGCCAGGTGGTGCAGGGGTAAAGAATCCTTGCTTGTAATGCAGCAGGCGTGGGTTTGATCCCTGGGTTGGGAAGATCCCCTGGAGAAGGAAATATCAAGCCACTCTAGTATTCTTGCCTGGAAAATCTCATGGACAGAGGAGCCTGGTAGACTACAGTCCATGGGATTGCGAAGAGTCAGACATGACTGAGTGACTGAGCAGGCACTAACTAAGGATTAGCATGGGGTCAGAGGGTCATTGTTAGTAAAACTATATCTCTAGGTCCATCTACATATAGGAAACACTTTTAGAAACTATGAAAAAATATTATTCAGCCTGAGGCATTAGCAGTTATTTTAATTAAAATTATGTGTGTGCATTTCCTGTGTCTTCTGCATGGCAGGTAGATTCTTTACCACTGGTCCACCTGGGAAGTGCCAAAGCACCTATCAAAAAATTGATAGGGAACCTCAAACAACATCATCAAGAAAGTAAAAAGATGTTTCAGAATGGGAGAAAATATTTGCAAATCACATATCTGATGAGGTATTGGTATATAAAGAAAAAATATAACTCAATAATCAAAAGAGAAATGACCCAGTCAAAAATGAGCAAAACCTCTGAATAGACTTTTTTCCAAAGAAGGTATGCAAAGGACCAATAAACACATGAAAAGATGTTCAACATCCTTAGCTATCAGGGAAATGCTATCAGAACCACAATGAGCTACCACTTCACACACTCTAGGATGGCACTGCTCTAAGAGATAAGACACTAAAAAGTGTTGGTAAAGTTGCAAAGATATTGGAATCCTTATACATTGCTGATAGGAATGTAAAGTGGTGTAGCTACTGTGGAAATTGGGCAGTTACTCAAAAAAGTTAAACATAGAGTTACCTTGCTGTGCTGTGCTGTGCTCATTCATTCAGTCATGTCTGACTCTTTGTGACCCCATAGACTGCAGCCTGCCAGGCTCCTCTGTCCATGGAGTTTTCCAGGCAAGAATACTAGAATTACCATATGACCCAGTAATTCTACACCTAGTTATATATCCAAGAGAGTTGAAAACATATGTCCACACAAAACTTTGTCCACCAGTGTTCATAGCAGCATTATTCACAGTAGCCAAAATATAGGAACAATGCAAATGTCCATCCCCTAATGAAAAGATATACAAAATAATATTTTATCCATACAATAGGATATTATCCAGCCAAAAAAGTGAATAAAGTATTGATACATGAGTCCCTTGGACTGCAAGGAGATGCAACCAGTCCATTCTGAAGGAGATCAGCCTTGGGATTTCTTTGGAGGGAATGATGCTAAAGCTGAAGCTCCAGTACTTTGGCCACCTCATGCGAAGAGTTGACTCATTGGAAAAGACTCTGATGCTGGGAGGGGTTGGGGGCAGGAGGAGAAGGGGACGACCGAGGATGAGATGGCTGGATGGCATCACAGACTTGATGGACGTGAGTCTGAGTGAACTCCGGGAGATGGTGATGGACAGGGAGGCCTGGCGTGCTGTGATTCATGGGGTCACAAAGAGTCAGACACGACCGAGCAACTGAACTGAACTGACAACGTGGATGAACCTTGAAAATGTTATGCTAAGCAAAAGACGGCAGACCCAAGGATGATATATTGTACAATTTCATTTATATAAAATAACCAGAATAGACAAATCCATAGAGTTGGGGAAATCCATAGAGTTGGGGAAAGGGCAGAATGGAGGGTGACTGCTAATAGGTACAGGAATTTTTTGGAGGGGATGATGGAATGCTCTGGAACTAGATAGTGGTGTTGAGTGCACATCTCTGTGACTGTACAAAAGCCACTGAAGTCTATACTTTAAGATGGTGAATTGTATTTTTATGAATTATATCTCAGTAAAACTGTTTCTGTTGCCAAAACTCAGCCTCTGTTCACCAGTGTTGAATAGAAACATGGAGATAGAGTTTTGGGTGAAGTAGAAAAGAGTAGCTTTTATTGCTTTGCCAGGCAAAGGGGGCCACAGTGGGCTAATGCCCTAAAGACTGTGTGACCCACCGTGGAAGGGGTAGTGAGGAGTTTTATAGTTCAAAGAGCAGGGTGTGATCAGCTTGTGGATAGTTCTTGAATCCGTTGGCATCAAGGTGAAGTTTCAAATATTATCAACCTTCTGGTTTCAGCCAGTCTAGGGTCTATGTTCTTGTGGTCAGTAGTTTTCATCTGGAGGAGGGTCTGCTTCCTGTGAAAACAATTTAGGAATGTGTGTCAAGCCTTATCTATATCTTTCAGGGAACTGGGAGTTTGGGGCTGGTTCTGCTATGTGGCAGAATTATAGTCTAAATTGTTACCAGTTCCCTAGTCCAACAGCACTTCTTTGTTTCTACATCTTTACATTTCCCAATCATTACCTCTTGAGTCAGCATTTTACTTCAAAGTACAAGGACACAGGGGCTTGTACACAGTTCCATTGCCAAAAAAAGTTTCACTTGCTAGTTTTACTGTTCATTGATGATTCATTGAAACAGTAGCTAGATTCTTTGCTTACAACTTAGCCCAAAACAATTTTTTCCAAGGAGGAGTATTTTATCACTGGCATTTAGAATTGCTACGGCATAGTGATAATAAATAGCAGGCAGACTTAGAAATTTGTTAGGGAAATCACATTGGAACACATTAAGCAGTCTAGTTAGATAAGAGTCACTGTCTTCCGGAAGAAGATAGACAGAAAGGTTTCAGTGTTGGGCTAGCGAGCAGTGGCAGTCAACACGCAGTGGTTTGCTGTCTTTCCAGTTGGACGATCAGCCATTTAGCCTCCTTCAAGCCTCTGGGACCCTGGTGCCCAGCACCTCCACTAGAGGGGGAGCAAGCGAGATAAAGAATGCCTAAGATGAGTGTGGTGAGTTAAAAGCCTGGGGGAAAGATTGTGGAATGGAGAGGAACTTGGAATTTTAGGCTACTGTATAGCTTCTTATGTGTGTGTCTGTGAAATGCAAGTCAATACCAACGTTGTGCTCTTTAAAATGGTGATAAAAATTTTTGTCCCCAAGAATAGCATAGAAAAGACATTGAAATTAGAATCTGTTTGAATTAAATGTCAGGGTTATTATGGGTTACTTTTTTGTTGTTTTTTTAAAGCATGTGGGGAGGAAGGTTATCATCTCTCTTATTTCCACACATGGGAAATTTTAGTGTTTTTTGCAGTCCTGGAAACACGTTCATGTTCAGTAATGTCGGGATATTAAATTTTATCCTCTAGAAAATGAAGTTTAAAAGATGCCAAACGTTGGAACATTTTGTATAATTTGAGGAGAAAGAAAAGTCATAATTTAATAAGAAACTCAGTATTAACCGTCACATTCTGATCTGACAATTGTAACTAAAAATATTTGGCAAATTTTCATTTCATGGAATCCAAAGTGAAAAGCATAGAGCTGTATTTTTCCCCCTTAGCCTCATGTACTCTGCGTTGATAAGGAAGAGACAAAGAATAAGCCAACAATCTTTTAAGAGAATAAATAGAGAGGTTATATCAGAAGGATAGTGGAGATTTAGCCCAATCTCTATTTCCCACAGCAGCGTCAGGGTTTATGATGACCTGAATCATCCAAAGAAAGGATAAATAATGTTCAGTAAGGATTTAGCCACAACTAGATTTTATTATTGTCTGAATCCTAAAAATCAGTAACCTGTCTGTTGTGTCCTGGTGGCTCATGAAAATATGCAGTGATCTGCAACAGCTTGTTCATTCTCGACAGTATATCTTTAATTCTCACCAATATATGAATCAGATTGTCTGATATGTGGATTACTTCTGGCTCTTCCACCCTGGTGACAAAAGGGAGTGCTGGGGCTTTGTGAATGGAGCTGATTGAATAGCCCTAGAAATGCTGGTGTTGACAAAGCCAAAGTTAGTGGCTTCTTCATTATGATTCATGGCCTCTTGTAAGCAGCAGCACAACAAACTTAGCCCTGGCCACAGCTCTTGGTCTCGCCGCTTTGATCCCCGTCAGTGACCTGGAAATCGCTCTTTATAATAGGAACGCAAGGACTCGTTCTGTAGCCCGGCAACTTGTTTATTCTTGTTTGGGTCAAACTGTTCATGGAAAGGGATGTGACTGAGTATGCTGCTTCTCAGACAGGGGATGGTGGGCTGAATCGGTGGTGCTGTTCCCTGCCTTCGTGCTTCGTCAAATGACTGAACAATTCAGTGCCAAGTGGCTTTGACCTTAGCCTTCACTCACCTGTTAATATCTAATAATAACTACAATTTCCTGGTACTGGACCATGCTTTTTACTTACCTTGTTATTTAAGGCTCAGCAAAAAACTAAAAGTACACATTAGTATTTCCATCTTGGAGATGATGAAACAGGGTCTCAGAAGTCCTTATGGATAGTATTACCTACCTCTGTTGGGATATTGTGCAGATTAATGAATACATGCATAGTGCTGATGGACTAGGGGTGTTTGTGTGTGCCTCGTAGCTGAGCACTGTGCCTGGGACACGAGAAGGACAGGAAGCCCCTCAGTAAATGAGAGCCATACTTCTTTTGTCTTGAACAGCACTGAGTATTTTGCCTAACAGGTTCAATAGATAGTAGTTGAATTGAATTAAAATCTCACTAAATAGATTTTGCAAGTTGGCTTTCCTGCTGTAATTAGCTTTCTGACAATTTGAGTGGTAATTGGTTGATGGGAAGAATAATTAATAATAAAGGCTGTTTATTTGTGGGGTAAGCATTTATCACAGTTTTCACTCCTTTCCATCAGCATTTAATTCACAAAAAGGCTCATAAGTTAACTATAGAGAAATTATATTACTAAATATTGAATAGTAATTACAATACACAATATGTTTTCCCTTTAATTAGCAAATAGACTGTTCATTATGTTTTTGATAATTGTTACATATCATTTGATTTTATTTCTTTATCACTTGTGGCAGGTGATTACATTTCCACAGGGTATAATTTTTTATCACATTATTTTGAAATTTGATTACAAGATTATGCAGTACAGAATTCAGTGTATTCAAATCACCCTGATTTCTCTCACATTCTTTGCTGCTGGAAAATTTGCAGTTCTTTTTTCCACCCTGTATGTGCATGATAAACAAGAACACAGTATTAATTAAGCTGAATAAGTGTGTAAATCTCTGTAAGTGTCCTAAATCAGAGACCTTGAAACTTCTACTTGGAAACTTTGACTCGTGTCTCATTGCAATAGTCATCTCTTTGAAAATCAGTCTCGTTTGCTAATAAAGACAAAGAATAATATAATATCTAGTAATCTAAAATGATATATAATAATATAACATGTCATATAAGCATTACACAGTGCTCTAATGCAATATACAATTATATTATAATAAATGCAAATGAAAATAAATGCAAATGTTGTATCTAAGCGTCTGTGACCCCGAAGGAGCTCAAGAGCGTGTAGTGATAGCTGCTCGCTCCCCTCCTCATCTTTGAGTAATTGGGCTGATAACACCCCTCATTGCCCTGCTGCAGGTTTGACACTGTGAGTTTAGCTTTGACAGGAAATCAGTAGCAGTGTGCATGTTGCTTGACTACGCTCAGACCTCCCTGCCTCTGCTTTGATAATGTTATTTATGATGAAGGCAAGATCACAGGCTGCACAAATTATGGTTATTGTGGTATTCAGCCATCGGCGGGTATGGCACCCAGCTGCCTAGTCACAATTTGTCTTATTAACTTGATTATCTGATTTCCTCCAAGTTCTGCAGTGTTGAAATGGCAGCCTTTGAGGGGAAAGTTTCATAGAAATGAGCGTTGTCCTATGCAAGGCAACCGACTTAGTTGAAAATAAGATCCTATCAGAGGAACGAGCAGAGGCTACACTTTTATGGTCTTACAAAGATTGTAAAGATACTAAATGTGAAGCAAAACTCTTGCATTTTGTTTCAAGGAGTTTAAATAATACTGCTTAATGCCATCAGGACGATGTCAGGACTTGAAGGGAATAACTTTCCTATTTAGGTTTGGTCATGCAGTCTGTTTAACAGCTATTCCTTTTCTAATGGCATGTTGCGGTTCCCAGCATTCCTTAGGGCATGCAGGGAGAATGGCATGGACCTCTTGAATAATTAATATGATTTTCAGAGCAGTAGTCATGGAAACCCAAGCAGTGCCACATATTTGGATTATAAGAATTAGGCACATTTTGAATATAACATTTAACCAAAAGAGGTGGCTATCCCCCAAAGACAAAAGCATTCTCCCCAATTCCTCAAGCTCAATGCAGTGAATATGGGCCTATTTGTATGTTTGTTTTGAAGAGTATGAAACTAATCCATGCTTCATCATACATTATTTTTGTATCTTTGTGTTTGAATCGCTTAATTGGTTTTTTTCCCTGTGTATTTGGACTCTGTTTAATTGAGATGTTTTCACATGCAAACTTCTCTTTTCATACTTTCTCCAGTGCTGTTCATGATCACAGGTTATTACTTTTTTATTAAAGAGAAAATGTAGAACTTAATTTACAAGAAAATAGCATAGACCACTCACTGTGTTGAGTATCTCTAAGGTATCACATCCTTTCTAACACTGCCCCAAACCTCTGGTGATATTAGGATGCAGGATTTTCAAGTATTAGACAATTGCTATTCACCAAAAAGACTACAGTTTTCCCATGAAGTTTATAGACTGTTCTGTTAGAGCAGTTGCATGGCTCTTTTATTTGTCTCAAAAAGTGTCTCTTCAGAATCAATATCATCATTACCTTGGGTGTGTGTGTGTGTGTGTGTGTGTGTGTGTGTGTAAGAAGTCAACCAGGCAAGAGCAAAAAGCTATCATCCAGTCTTCAGTAGTAGTGTACGTGTAAAGAATAAGAATAAATGGAAGTTATTTATAGAGTACAAACCCTCTGGTTTCATAAACCATGTTATACTGTTATTTGCTCAGGTTTATTCCACAAACAGCTTCAGTGTCTAAGACTTCCAAGCCTCTGCTTTCCTAGACTGATAAAGGAAGTGATTAGCAAGACCATTAACCAAGACTAGAAGATTAAAAAGGATTAAGGAAAGCAAAGACCTATTTTTGTTACTACTTCAAGTTTCCTGCTTGCTTTTTAAAAATGGACTTTCTCACAGAAATGTGTGGACTATTTGGTTCTGTTCTCCCGCCTGCCAAGTATCCCTGAGCCATGGGGTCCTCCTTGGAGCCCCTGATTCTCCTCTTGTCTTCGGGAGATCCTTTCTCTCGGGTGAATTCGTGCAGCTGTATTGCCCTTCCCCCAGATGTCCTGACAACAATGCCACAGTGTCTCACTTGCTGGAGGCCCCACCTCCTTTGCACCTCTCAGACTGTGCCTGGGCTTTAATTAGGATTCCGGCTGCATTGCTGGCCCGGCTTCCATCCATCTGTTGATAAGTTGCAGCTCCTCTGTGATTCTTTTTGGAATTACCAGACAAACGCTGTGCCGAGGCTGCAGCAGAAGCCCCCAGTCCTTTCTCTGGTCCCGCAGTCAGTGCATCATCTTGCTGTTTCGATTTAGTCATGTGTTTGTGTTGCACTTAATGTAGCTTTTTGGCCTTTTAAAAAAATATATATATATGAACTGATCCAGTCGGAAAATTCCAAATACCTCGAATTCCAAGTGCCCTTTCTGGTATCGTTTTGCTCATGGTTTTTGGTTTTGGAAATGTGAGCTGTATTTATGCAGTTTACCTGTTTGCAAGGGCTTGTTGACTTATTCCCAGGTTCCTCTGCTGTATCCTTAAGGCTGTTTCTTTACACTTCCTCACCCCAGTCCTTCCTCTCCTTCATTGTTTCTGAAGGACAACAGCGGCCCAGCACCTTTCCTCTCCCTCATCACTTTTTCTAGCTTTTTCCTACTGATCTGCGAAGGTAGTGTTTGAGGATCATCTCTTCTTTCTCGTGGTACCCACCCCTCCCATACAGAACCAGATGCCTTTGAGCAGACTGTGCCCAGCCCCGGCAGGTGTGTGAAACTGTAAGGTTCTTAAGGACAAGGACCTTTCTTCTTTCTTTTTCTATTCCTACCCCTTTGGACAGTATCTAGCATGGAGGAGTTGCCCCATAACGCTCCTAGCACTGTTGGTTCCATTTCAAACTCTGTGAAGATTTGTCAGGCTGGTTTTGTTTTGTGACCTTGGGTGATTTGGGCGACCTCTAGATGTGGTCTAGTTTGGGGAAAAGAAAACCACATCATGGGACATCAGATTTGTCACCTAGGTAGCACTCTGCAAGACAAAGATATTTGAATACAGACTGTGAAACATTGATTTTAAAAATGGAGCTATTTTGAAATTTCTCATTGTAGGACTTTTCACTGAAGAAAAAAAAAAAAAAGGTAGAGAATGTCCAGTGACGTAAATATTACTAGAATCTGAACTCTTAAGCAAGTGTTTTAGAAAGATATGCCTCTCCCCCCAAAATGGCCACTGTCACCTTAATTAATTACAAATGAAAAGATCTCCCCTGGAGACCTGCTCTAGGGGCTCCCCCAGAAATGATACCTTTTCCCAGAGGCTGAGCTTGAGTACTACCTAAGTTGCAGACTTTGTTTCTAGGCTGGGGTCAGCTCCCCTGGAGAGAGCTGTAGCTGACCTGTTTTGAAGGATCAGACACCAGGGCCCTTGTAAACTTATGGAAAATGTGTCTCTGATCAGAAATGCAACCACAGACACAAAGAGTAATTCGAAATAAAAATGTTTTTGTTGTGACAGTTAAGCACCACTGTTAGTCTCCATATGTTGAAGTGAAAATCCAAGTTTGTCTGTAATTGATGACTGAAATGGCTGAATATAGCCTCCATATTTGTTACCAGATTGTCTCCAATATATTTTGTCTGTAAATAACATTGGAGTTGTACACACATCTCTCTGGAGCTAAATTTTACCTGAGCTGCACGTGCACAATTTTCTCTGAGTTCAGTGCAAGGCCAAGCACAATTTAGTTCAGGGAATAACAGGCTTTTATCAGCGACATGTATATCACAGCCACCCGTGTTCAGAAAAATAAAGTGATTGTTGTCATTTGCCATCGTAAAAAGAGAGTTGTCTGTAGTAATATATTTAAATGATGCTATTAGTCATTTATGCCCCCAACATAAATTCTGTTTCATGTTTGTTTTATTAAACATAATAATATAGCAAGAATCTGTTGATGCACACAGACCTACATGAAAACTGGACTAAATAAAATTAAAGAGCGATCATGGCACACAGCGTGTGGAAACCAGGTTAAAGATAGTTTTATGTTTTGTGACTGTGCCTAGAAAACTTGTCATGAAACTACTGGCTTGGCTTTATTGCATTCAGTCTGCAAGGTAGTTGAACAACCATGATAAAATGTGAATATTTCTTTAGTGTCAGTATTGTGAGGTGCTATGAATGACAAGCAGAGGGGGCAGGATTCGGTGTGGGGTTCTTCTTGTGCTTGGGGTGACACAGAGAAGATGGGAAGCATTTCTTTTGCAGTTACATTAAGCTAATTTCCTTTGGGCCTTGAATCTCTAGCATATATTTTAGGGATAACATGTGGCTTTAAAATTTTTCCAATGCTAAGCTATCTCCTTGCCTGCCAAGTTGATATTTGCTCAGAGACTTCAGTCTGAGCCAGACATGCTCTGCTGCTTATAACTAAGGTACTGCTATGGAACTATCACTTAAGCTGTTTCTCCAAGAAGGGCCAGATTGGCCTGGGTGAACTTGTCTGTTCATACTCAGTGTCCTTGTGCCCAATGCTTCCTAGTTGCCAGATGGCTGCTACTGGTTATGAGCCATTGAGGTCTGTGTTTATCACACTGAGCTCGGCTTGTGAGAGTCTCAGCTTCTAGGGGGCTTATCCTTAGAGTAAGCACATGCACTTTTTGTAAAAGAATCCCCTCCCTTCAAAATCCAGGTCATTGGATGTTTCTTTTTTTTTTTTTTTTTAATTTTATTTTTACTTTATTTTACTTTACAATACCGTATTGGTTTTGCCATACATTGACATGAATCCGCCACGGGTGTATACGAGCTCCCAATCCTGAATCCCCCTCCCACCTCCCACCCCATATCCTCTCTCTGGATCATCCCCGTGCACCAGCCCCCTGACACATATATATGGAATTTAGAAAGATGATAATGTTTCTTTTAAGGTAAAAATTGTTCAAATGAAAAATATAATTTTCTTGTTCTTTAAAATGATGGTTTAATCGAGTTGTGGAAAGGCCAGAATTTTTTTTTAAGGAAATTACTTGAAGTTAGCAACTTTGTTGAAGGAATAAGCTCCTAACAGCTATATTTAAAAAAGAACAACTTAGATCAGTAGGTTAAAATTAAACAACTTAACTCTTAATGTAAATAACAAGAAAGATGAGCTATACCTGTCTCTTATACACAT
>SJYT01060424.1:230089-245458 GCA_006410635.1 Cephalophus harveyi
GGAGAAGGCAATGGCATCCCACTCCAGTACTCTTGCCTGGAAACTCCCATGGACGGAGGAGCCTGGTAGGCTGCAGTCCACGGGGTCGCTGAGTCAGACACGACTGAGTGACTTCACGTTCCCTTTTCACTTTCATGCACTGGAGAAGGAAATGGCAACCCACTCCAGTGTTCTTGCCTGGAGAATCCCAGGGATGGCGGAGCCCAGTGGGCTGCCATCTGTGGGGTTGCACAGAGTCAGACATGACTGAAGTGACTTAGCAGCAGCGGCAGCAGCAGAATACACCAAAAGAAGTTCCAGAATTGCTAACCCATGGCACTATGAAAAGAAGCTTACTGACTAGAATACAGCATTTGCTTAGATTTCTTTTCTTTAGCCTAAAGGTACATTATGAAAATTGTCTCCCCCCAACTCCTTGCACAGTGTGGTTTTGTTATTTATTTGAAATACAGTTCAGTTCATTTGTTTCTTTTGGAATCTTGGAATTTATTATTCTTCTTTTGAAATCATTGTGAAACATTAACATGGTTCCAAGTGTTAGAACTTTTTCACTTGAAAATATAATCTTGGACCTTACTCCAAATCAGTTCATAGAGCTTGTCCTATTTTAAAGCTTATTTTAATTAAACAAAGCTCTAATAAAGAAATTTCAAATAATTTATTGCTTCTTTACCTAAAAAGGTCATTTTATTTTTTCTTCTGAAACTTATTTTCAAATTCCAGAATCCAGGACACATTTTAAACTGATGGCAGATAATACAGAGGAAACAATATCATCCAAAAGAGAAAACTAGGAAAATGGCTGATGTAATAATTGAATAATCAAGGAAAGAATTGAAAACCTGAATTTTATTACGTCTGCTTAACAGCTGCAAAAGTGTGGTGCCAAGGTCAGCTTGACCTAGTTATGTGTCACGGGGGTTAAATCAAATCATCACTTTTTTACTGAGTTTCTACTTTGTGCCAAGTGCTCTTTAGGATATAAAAGAAACATGAGATGCAGGCCCTGACCTTAAAGAGCATCAGATCTAATTGGAGAAAGAAGCCAAACATGAACAAAAAGAAAGTCAGATCTTTCAGAATTCAAGAAAATAGAGGCTCTTATCCAGGATATTAGATTATATGATAAATGGAGCGTCCCAGTTTCCAAGGAGGTCGTGAGTTGAAGAGCTCCAAGGACTGGCCTGGGAGGCGGATGTCTAAAAGATGAGATTTGAGATGATTTGCAGAGCAGACGGATAGGTGAGGGGCAGGGAAAGCCATGGAGGGAAGTGGGACAGACAGTGGGTACCAACAGAGGCAGTATATCCCAGTGGTTTTGAGGAGAGCACAGGAGCTGGTCTGCCTGGATTTCACCATTGGCTCTGCCATCTTTTAACACAGTTGTTATGGTCAAGTCCCAGGTGGCACTAGTGGTAAAGAACCCACCTGCCAATGTGGGAGAAGCAAGAGACACAGCTTTGATCCCTGAGTCAGGAAGATCCCCTGGAGGAGGGTGTGGCAATCCACTCCAGTATTCTTGCCTGGAGAATCCCATGAACAGAGGAACCTGGCATGGTACAGTCCCTGGGGTCACAAAGAGTTGGACAGGACTGAAGCGATCTAGCATGCATGCATGGTCAGGTCTGTTACCCTCCTATGTGTCAGTTACCTTCATCGGTAAAATGGAAGGAGAATGGTGCCTTCCACACAGAGATCGTGTAAAGCTTAAATGAGGTAATCCACGCAACATTTAGCACAGTGCTTGGCACATAATATGCTCTCCATAAATATTTGCTATTTATAGCACCAAGGTAGGAAAGCAGGGGCTATACCTTAAGAAGCATGAATAAGCCAGAATGTTCAAGATGGGAGCAGTCAGAAACAGAGCCCAAAATTATGTTGAGACTCCACTGTGATGGGAGCAACATAGTAGCTAATATTTATATGGGGCTTCCTGTGTGCTGGTCACTCTTCTATGTGGTTTCCATATATCTATTCACTTACTCCTCTCACCAACTCTGTGAAATAAGTATCACTGGTATCCCCACTTGACAAATGAGGGCAAATTGAGTCACAGGGACGTTAAGTGATTTGTACAAGGTCACATAACTTCTAAGTGGAGGATCCTAGGTATCAGATCAAGGAGTTTGAATTTATTCTGTGGGTAATGGAGTGTTATTGGTGACTTCAAATTAATGTATAGGTGTGTGTGTGGGGGGGTGGTATTTATATGAACTCCCTTGAGTTAAATCATTGCTTAACCAGCTTCTGCTGTTACATGAAAAAAAGAGAGAAGGAGAGAGAAAGGGAAGGAGAGACCGAAAAAGACAGAGAGAAAGACAGAGACATAGAATGAGAGAGAGGTAAAGAGATATCAGTTGGCCAGTGGCCCTAGGACAAAGCAGATGAATGAATAATGATAGTTCCCCACTTCTGGTCAACTCCTTTAGCATCTATGAAGTGAAGTGAAAGTCGTTCAGTTGTGTCCGACTCTTTTGGCCACCCCATAGGCTATACAGTCCATGGAATTCTCCAGGCCAGAATACTGGAGTGGGTAGCCCTTCCCTTTTCCAGGGGATCATCCCAACCCAGGAATCAAACCCAGGTCTCCCACATTGTAGGTGGATTTTTTACCAGCTGAGCCACCAGGGAAGCCCCTTAGCATCTGTAGTGGGATGTAATGAAGAAAACATCTCATTGGGATATGGTACAACTGTGAGCACACCAGTAACCTGATTTTGGTAGATGTGCATTCAGATGAACTGTATGATTTTAGAATATTTTCCAAACTTGAGCAAATATTCATGTTGTAATATAAGTACTAGATCTGCAAACACAAAGTATCAACTAGCCTTGACTTCTAGGGGTTTTGGAGACTTGGAAAAACTTAAATGTCCTCACTCCTGGGAGATGGCCATTTTGGAAGTGGAGGAATTAGTGGCAGCATTGCTTTAAATAGCGGAAGATAATCTCAGTCACACCATGATGGAAATGCTTTTTAAGCTTTGTGAGTTTTAGGAGATTTATATTCCACATGTGTTCATTTCAGGAGACATGAGCTTTCTTTCTTCTTATTAGTATACATTATTTCAAGAGGATGATACTGAAATTGTTGAATTTGAGTGGTGATAAGTGTTTTAGTAAACCTATGGAAACACTTATGAATCTGAGCTCTGTCAGTCTACAAATTAAGCAAATATATACCCAGTTCATCTTTCCAGTGCAGTTTAAATATTTGAAATGAAGAATTTTCTAGTGTTTGGAAAATGGGACAGATACTGGACTAATAAGGGGCGCTCTTCTGAATACTTTTACATATTCATGGGCGAGCAAAGTACTTTTTTATTATCTGTATTCCATTGACATCAGTGGACAATTTACATCTCAGAATCATAGATGTAATTCTGTAAATCATAGAGGTAATCCACCTTTTAGAGGTGGCAGGATTAGAAATAATCTGGTCCACTCTCCTCGTTTGACCCAATGAGGGGTGAGGCTTAGATGATCAGTGACTTGCCCAAAGTCACACATCAAGTTCAGCCTTTCTTCCTTTCCTTTCCCCCTCCCTTTTTCCTTCTCTCCTTTTCTTTCCTCTCTTTCTTCTTTCTCTGTTCCCTCTCTCTCTTCCTCCCTCCCTTTTGTTTCCCTGCTTCCTGAGTTTCTTCCAAGAAATGTTTGTGAACTGGGTACCTGCTAGGAAGCACTCCATTCTGGGTACTGGGGATCTAGCAGTGAAGGAGGTGACAATGCCCGCTCCTCTCACAGCCCCAGCCGGAGACTCCTACTGCCTGTCTTCTACACTGGAGCTCACACATTCGTCTGTCCCTCTGCTAGGGATTCACTGACTAAGACAACGTAGAAGGGGTGATGGCTTTTGTATTAAACGGAAACACTTGTAACATAATGTGACAGCATTTTGCATATTTTAAGAGATTGGTAGGTACAGGCAGGAGCTATTAGTTTTACCTTGATCCTAACAGTATTTTCAAAGCCAGAAAGGCTGACCACTCCAAAAGTGGATGACCAATGGGAAATTACTTCTAAACATATTACTCGTGATGAAAAAGCATGCATTTTACTGTATGAATATTTTATTGATCAAAGTGCCTGTGAGTAGCTTCTGAATTTTTGTAATATGCAGCATGAAATATGTAATAAATTTCATAATTGAAAAAAGAAAGGTGATTACGAAAGTATGGCTTTACAGAGGCTAATAACCCCTAAAAAGCACACAGCAGTGCATAACTGTGGAGCATTACAGCACTAGATCACAAAAAAAGGGCCTGTCCTGAAAGTTTGAGTCCTTAAAAGGAAACATCACTCTGAAGTTACATTCAGGTCTTTGCCAGGGGAAAGAAGTTCTAGGGTGGAAAGTGGCTGAACTCGACTGCACGGCCTAGCTCACCCAAAACACCTTTGAGAAGGGACAGATAGAATTCAGAGTTCTGGGCCCTCTTATTGAAAAAAGCAGATGTATTGGTTTAGAGATTTGTTTGTTTTCCATGCATGCTTAGAGATCCACTCAGTGTTTTCTTAGGTGTTAGTCCAAGTCTGTGTGTTCACGTCCCACACCCTCCTGGTTAGCCTGCATGCACTTGGCAGTAGGAGGCATCCCAGGCAGGCTTGTTGATTACGTCTGAATTTCATGGATTTCTGCTTCCCGTCAAAGTCAGTCTGCAAGGTCGTCTTCAGGGAGCGGCAGGGTATGTCAGCTCTGGTGTCTTCACAAGTCCTGACACTATTTTCTTGGATGTCGTTAGTGGATTTTTACAATTTCTTTTTTAATTGGAGTGTAATTGCTTTACAATGTCGTGTTAATTTCTGCTCTACAACAATGTGAGTCAGCTATATGTATACATATATCCCCTTCCTCTTGAATCTCCCTCCCATCCCCCCATTGCTCTAAGTCATCACAGAGCCCTGAGCTGGGCTCCCTGTGCTAGACAGCAGCTTCCCACTAGCTATCCATTTCACACATGGCAGTGTATATATGTCAGTGCTACTCTCTCAGTTCATCCCACCCTCTCCTTTCCCCCACCCCATATCTCTATGTCTGCATCTGCATTGCTGCACTGCAACGAGGTTCATCAGTACCATCTTTATAGATTCCATATATATGCATTAATGCACGATATTTTTTTCTCTTTCTGACTTATTCTGCTCTGTATAACAGGCCCTAGGTTCATCTACCTCACTAGAACTGACTCAAATTCATTCCTTTTTATGGCTGAATAATATTCCATTGTTATATATGTACCATAGCTTTATCCATTCCTCTGTCGATGGACATCTAGGTTCCTTCCATGTCCTGGCTGTTGTAAATGGTGCTACAATGAACTTTTAACAGCAGGAAAATAGCATGCTCTTTTGCTGTCTCCAGCATCAGCTCTTGGGCAGTATATGTATTTGTGTGGACATATATATAGCATAGCTTTCCCAGTTCATAAAACGTCAATACGGAAGCAGCAATATTTGTTCATATGTGTCAAATGTAGACATCTCTAATGCAGTTATGGGAGGCAGCCATGGTCACTATCTGAAACCATGGAGTCTCGGTAGTGCTGTTGCTTTAAGAGTTTCATTTCAGGAACCTGGCAGAGGCCTGATTGTGCTGCAGGCAGTGCGAGTCCCACAGCTGTCACTTCATCAGGCCTCCCCTTTGTTAGCCCTTCCGACTTTTGAATTTGCCACTTTGCACCAAGAGATCAAACCAGAAGGAACATTCTGTAAGCAAGAGAAGAGATGACCTATGACTTCTGGATTCCAATAAAGAACACTGTGAGGCTGTGCAGTTGTTCAGTGATTGAAGATAAATGGTCATGTGAACGTTTTTTCCCCCAGACCAATCATTTCCTGTCCACATGAAAAAAAAAATCACAACTTGAGTGTAAATGGATGAGTAGGCTTTCCTTTCACTGGGAAAAGTTGTGCTATAAGTGAAGGCAGAAATGTCAAAGCATGAGACACTTGACACTAACTTACCAGGGCAAAGTCATGTTTCTTTGGTCACCTGTGGGCCCCTGTTGTCTTTTTCCTAATCATCTGCCCTGGAATTGCCTGAAGAATCCCAGGGATGGGGGAGCCTGGTGGGCTGCAGTCTATGGGGTCGCATAGAGTTGAACACAACTGAAGCGACTTAGCAGTAGCAGCAGCAGCCCTGGAATGTTTGAGAGAAATGATGTGAGGTTAGATTGAAGTGTGTACTAGGACCCCTGGTCTGTCTTTCAGTGGAGAGTCACCAGTCAGGCTTGTAGGAATGCAATGAGGCACTCAGAGTTCGGCCCTCCATGCTCACCGTGCAGATCAGACGGGCCTATGTCTGGCATTGACTAAAAGAGACAGAGCCCAGGCCATCCATGGATGTTTGTGGCACATGGCCAGTGAAGAGCCAAACCAGGTTGGAATTCACAGCAGGAGAGTTGGAAAAGTGCCCTGCTCCTACCTAGCCCAGCAGGTCTCCGTGCAGTGACAAGACAATCACCTTGGCAGGCTTCAAGATCTTTCCTCTTTCAACAGAAGGGGAAACACAGAGGCAGTGAGGGGCCTTGCTCTGTGCTGATGTGACTTTTTCAATTTGCTGTCACTGGTGCCATGGATGTTAATTCTGGCAGGGTTAATTGTGAGAAATTAAAAAGCCACCCTGAACAGACTGTACCCTTCGCTCTCAGAGAAAGAGTAGGCTCTGGCATGAGCACGTTTCTTCATTAATACCTATCCCCAAAGGGCTACTCCATGCAGGTTCCGAATATGAATGCGGCAAGTCAGGGAGCTCAAACTTAGAGGAAGGTGACTGTCACTTCTACCCTTTCAGGAAAATTCGGCAGTGCCTGCATGGGAATCACCCAGCTGGTGACATTTGGAAAGGATAATTTATTTATTTGCATGTTGGCATGTTATGAGGTTTGAAATATGGTTTGTACTATGTTTCATGTAGATACCACTGCATCCGGGTTCTCAGGGTGGCCGTGTAATCCACGCATCCACTCACAGGTAGGTTTGTGGAAGCCCTGGGATTGTCTGCCACTTAGTCTATCACCCGGGACTCTAGAGTATGCATTTCTTGCTAGGAAAATCTCACCAGCTTCTGAAAAACTAGGCTGTCTTCCACCAGCTTCATATTACACTGAAGAACAATCTTGTTACCCCAAATACATTGTAGAAAGTCACCTGTGAAAAAAATACCACTACAAATAGTGTAGCTGTAAGGCAGATGTTTAATTTATAGGATTGTAACCTCAAAAGGCCACATTATGGAGGAACCCACCTAGAAATGCAGGAAGGTAAACCAATCAAATGCTGTAGCATTTACTTTTCAGCAAAACCAGTGGATTCAGCACTGAGGTGGGTCACAGAACTGCTCTCCACATCAAGAAGGTTCCAGAACATGAGTGTAGTTCTCCCTTAGCAAAGACATCTGCTAATCATTACCACAAAACATGCAGTTGGATAGACATTAAAATATACTACCTTCCACTGAGAGCTGAGTTGGCAGTGTGAACAGAGCTATTCTTGGATTTGCTGACTGTCTGAGAAGACGAGACAGCCATTGGCTATTCGGAAAAAAGGAAAGAAGCAAATCCATCAATATGTAATTAGCCCTTCCCTTTTGTCTAAAGATTAGATTGCTCAGGGGGCCTAGACAAGACACCACTGCTTTTCTATCTCTGCGTCTCTTTAAGGCTCTCCTGTCCTGATGAGTGGGCATCTGCCCAGGCTTGGTTTCTGGCTCTGCACCATGTGCTGTGAGTGCCACGCTATCTATTCACTTTGAGGTGTTTCTTTCCCTCCTTCCTTCTCTCTCCTCTTCTCTTTTCTTTCTGCCTTTCATCTCTGGAGCCCTGGGAATGTTGGTGATTCTCCATGAAAGCATTCTCTCTTACCCCCATTCTCTGCTAAGAACTTGGGGTGAACCCTGACATTGCCTTACTCAGGGCCCCATACTGGCACAGGGTGTGGGGTTGCTCTCCTTAGAAGCCCTAGAGAATCATGAGGATGAGGCAGAAGAGAGCCCAACAGGAACCAATAACCAAAGTAAGGAATTTTCACCATTATTTTGTTTCTTTTCTTTAAGAAATGCTTCCTTCTGGCAAGACTCAGGAAAATGGATACTTTTCATTATGATTTGATAGAAGGGTAAACATAGGCAGGGGGAGGGTCACATGTGCAGAACGACTGGATCATTATCTGGAAGCCACATAGATGTTACGTTCAAAGAGTATTTGTGCATGCCAGTCAGCAAGGGGGTGCACTTTATATTCTAGAACCCCTGTTTCTGGTTGCCTTCAATGCAGGAAATGGTTCTTTTTCTTTCTCTTTTAATTACTCTTGCTGCCAACGTGGTGTTACAGAGATATCCATATTAATGAACTTGTACGTTCATCGAAACATTAACAATCCTCATCTAAAACCGTTCAGTCTAATTTTCCTTCCCCTGAGCTTCCTGTTCTTGCTGTGCAGCTGCCACTGGTGGTGCTATCAAAAGATAATATTTAATTGAAGGTCCATCCACACACATGAGCCACCAGGAGTAGGGGAAAATTGTTGTTGTTGTTGAGTTGCTAAGGCTTGTCCAACTCTTTGTGACCCCCATGGACTATAGCCCACCAGGCTCCCCTTTCCATGGTATTTCCCAGGCAAGAATACTGGAGGGGGGCATATTTCCTTCTCCAGGGGATCTTCCCAACCATGGAATCGAACCTGTGTCTCCTGCATTGGCAGGTGGATTCTTTACTGCTGAGCCACCAGGGAAGCCCAGGGGGAACATAGGTTATCATAGTTCAGTTCAGTTGCTCAGTCGTGTCTGACTCTTTGTGACCCTATGAATCATAGCATGCCAGGCCGCCCTGTCCATCACCAACTCCCGGAGTTCACTCAGACTCACGTCCATCGAGTTGGTGATGCCATCCAGCCATCACATCCTCTGTCATCCCCTTTTCCTCCTGCCCCCAATCCCTTCCAGCATCAGAGTCTTTTCCAATGAGTCAGCTCTTCACATGAGCTGATGTCAAGTTTTGTAGGCAGTGCTTGAAGTGAGAGAACACTTAACTGTGTCTGGAAGCTTGTCCACAAGTCTGTCCCCCTGGCTCAGCTGTAAGGGCAAAGAGTTCCAGAGCTCTGGAGGCTGGAGTCCTGGGTTCCAGACCCAGCCCCAGTCCTAACAGCTCTGGGTCTTCAGCTAATTTAATTCACTTACAAGAGCCTTAGTTTCTCTCTGTCTGGAATCAAGCTGATAGTCATTTCTATCCTGCTCTTCTCACTAAGCTTGAGACCAAATACAGTTCCAAGTGCTTTAAATAGCAAAAAGTGTCAGGCATATGCTGGTGATTCTTGTGGCATGTATATTATTATCTAAATCCTTATGTAATGGCTTCCAACCATGATCAACTCCTTCGAGGCATGGACTGGATTTATTGCATCATTAGTGAAGAAGCTTCCTTTTCTGAGAGGGCCAAGATGACGTTCTGTGTCACGTGGCCTTCTCTAGAAGCGCCCCCTTTGAAGTACTAATTTTATGTGCTCTTGAGCATTTGGCCAATGAAGTGGAACTGTTTCAAACAAACATCTTTCCATTCAGACAATTGTTTCAAAACACAGACCTATCATTTCTGATCAGAGCAAGACAACACACCATTTTCAACAGGACTTCTTTTTTTAATGCAGCTCACTCACAACTTGTTCCTGTCTAACGAAGACGCTTACCGCCACATTTCCTTGTTAGCTTTGCCTAAGACAGACGCTGGTGTCACAGCTGATGGAGCCTTTATGAGCCTTTTAGCCAAATGACTGATGTTTGCCTCGTTATGTCAGATCTGAGGTTACTCCTGGCATCTCTCTTTATTCCCTGTCTAACACCATCAATCTAGCAGCTGCTGTGCACCCATGATCAGGCTGATTATGAAAATGTGCTCAGGAGCCTGACGCTGCCAATTGTCTTTTATATCCTAAGAGGCCAGTAGATGCTGCCTAGGGCTTGCAGTTCTGTGAACAGCACATTTTACGTGTCTGACTCTTTGTGACCCTATGAATCATAGCATGCCAGGCCGCCCTGTCCATCACCAACTCCCGGAGTTCACTCAGACTCACGTCCATCGAGTTGGTGATGCCATCCAGCCATCACATCCTCTGTCATCCCCTTTTCCTCCTGCCCCCAATCCCTTCCAGCATCAGAGTCTTTTCCAATGAGTCAGCTCTTCACATGAGCTGATGTCAAGTTTTGTAGGCAGTGCTTGAAGTGAGAGAACACTTAACTGTGTCTGGAAGCTTGTCCACAAGTCTGTCCCCCTGGCTCAGCTGTAAGGGCAAAGAGTTCCAGAGCTCTGGAGGCTGGAGTCCTGGGTTCCAGACCCAGCCCCAGTCCTAACAGCTCTGGGTCTTCAGCTAATTTAATTCACTTACAAGAGCCTTAGTTTCTCTCTGTCTGGAATCAAGCTGATAGTCATTTCTATCCTGCTCTTCTCACTAAGCTTGAGACCAAATACAGTTCCAAGTGCTTTAAATAGCAAAAAGTGTCAGGCATATGCTGGTGATTCTTGTGGCATGTATATTATTATCTAAATCCTTATGTAATGGCTTCCAACCATGATCAACTCCTTCGAGGCATGGACTGGATTTATTGCATCATTAGTGAAGAAGCTTCCTTTTCTGAGAGGGCCAAGATGACGTTCTGTGTCACGTGGCCTTCTCTAGAAGCGCCCCCTTTGAAGTACTAATTTTATGTGCTCTTGAGCATTTGGCCAATGAAGTGGAACTGTTTCAAACAAACATCTTTCCATTCAGACAATTGTTTCAAAACACAGACCTATCATTTCTGATCAGAGCAAGACAACACACCATTTTCAACAGGACTTCTTTTTTTAATGCAGCTCACTCACAACTTGTTCCTGTCTAACGAAGACGCTTACCGCCACATTTCCTTGTTAGCTTTGCCTAAGACAGACGCTGGTGTCACAGCTGATGGAGCCTTTATGAGCCTTTTAGCCAAATGACTGATGTTTGCCTCGTTATGTCAGATCTGAGGTTACTCCTGGCATCTCTCTTTATTCCCTGTCTAACACCATCAATCTAGCAGCTGCTGTGCACCCATGATCAGGCTGATTATGAAAATGTGCTCAGGAGCCTGACGCTGCCAATTGTCTTTTATATCCTAAGAGGCCAGTAGATGCTGCCTAGGGCTTGCAGTTCTGTGAACAGCACATTTTGTTCCAAGATGGGCAGGTGAGAATCACCGGGGGCTGGAGGAACTAGGTGAGGGCCCTGCAGCTTCATTTTGATTTAGTATGGAAGAAGCTCCTTAAAGGATGATCTTGTTCTTTTTAGCCATTTTTCCCTTCACCCCACAGAAGATACTTTGGTCCTTTTATTTTGATTTCATGTGTGGACAAGGTCATTATGCTGAGGGTCATGGAAAGAAAGCTTGTTAAGCCCATGGCCCATTAATAGGAAATCTACTTTTTTTCCAAGTGCACTTTTCAAAAATGAAGAGAAACATTTGTTAATGGAACATGTCGAATTCCAGCTGGACCTTCACGAAGTTTCCCTGAATGTATGATGGCAGCTTTCGTTTGTTGCTAAAGATAAGAATGATGTGTGAGGTTCTGGGATTCTGGGCCTGCTCCAGGTTGGCTTGACCATATGCGATGGGGCTTGAGTTTTCTTTGGACCCCCTGGTTACCCCTCCCCGCCCCCACAGCCATGTACCTCCCGGGGAGTCAGTTCTGTGACCTTGACCTCCTCAACTGCATGTGCTCTCAGCTGTGCTCAGGCCCTGACATCAGTGATATTGGGCTGCCCATTGCTTTTCCTCTTCTGTCTTCTTTTCCCCCCAAAGTGGCCATGAGGTATTTTCCCCCTTGCCCCCTTATCCAGCCTCCCTTTGTATCCTTCTGGCTTGCAAGACTAGAAGCCTGTCTGAGATAATCTAGTTCAGCCCCTCAGCCTGCCCTAACAGTGTTTGCAATAGATCATTCTGCAGACTCTGTAGGGGGCCCAGGCTGATCACACAGAATGACCTCCCCGTGTGTTCAGGAAAACTTGGCAAGATTGTCACTGGAACTTGACATGCTCATTTCTACTCATTTCTGACCAGCTAGGAATTGTTGAGACCAGCAAGTTCCTGCAGTGGTCAAGTAGTGGGCAGGGGCAGCGCTTTTTATGTTTGTTTAACACTTCTTCTAAATAGTGAATCAGGATTGCATTTCTCTGTACTGACCAAGAGTCTAGAACACAGGTGTGAATAAGGGCCTGGTGGTAGATGAAATACTCAGTTCAAGGCCACCAGCGAACTGAAGAGGGAGTTTGGTAAAGAGCATAGCTTTGCAACATGGACTTAGCATCAGCTTGCCTAGGGAGCCTGGGAAATACACCCGTGTCCAGAATCCATCTGGAGCAGTTAAGTCCAAATCTCCGGAGAATGCTTTTCCGTGGAGGTGTTCTCCCAGCTCGCTAGGAGATTTGATTGTGCATCCAGCTGTGAGAAACGTGTGTGGTAGCCTGAGGTTCTGAGTCAAAGACGAGAGTTCTTAGCCTGGTCTCTGTCCCTGGTTGGCATTGTGAACTTTGAGAAATCATTTCAGCTCTCTTTTTTAAAATTTTTTTTAATTAAAAAAAAAAAAAGAGAGAGATAATTGCTTTACAATGTTGTGTTAGTTTCTGCTACACAAGGAAGTAAATCAGTCATATATATATACATGTATCTGCTCCCTCTTGAGCCTCCCTCCCACTCCACCCTGTCCGCCCCCACACCCAGGTCATCACAGAGCACCGAGCTGAGATCCCTGTGCTATACAGCAGCTTCCCAGAAGTTATCTGTTTTACACATGGTAGTGTGCATATGTCAATTCCAGTCTCCCAGTTTGTCCCACCTTCCCCCCTTGTCTGTGTGTCTGTTTGCTACATCTGCATCTCTATTCCTGCCCTGCATAAAGGTTCTTGCATACATTTTACTAGATTCCCCATATATATGTTAATATATGATGACCCTATTTTGATTGTTATAGTGGCTGAGTAACATTCCATTGTGAATCTCAGGATTTTCATTTGTTGAATGGGAATCAGGGTAATAGCTAATATGTATCCAGGGCTTCCTATGTACCAGCCACATGCTGACTGCTTCGCAGGTGTGATTGTCTTCAGTCTTCCTCAAACCCTCAGGATGTTTGAATATGATAGTGATCTCCATGATATAGGAAGCTCAGAGACAGTGGCTAATTTGTCCAGGGTCAGGGTCATACAAATAATGAATGTGAAAGCCAGACTGTAACCTGGGTGATGCTGAGTCCGGAGCTGAAGCTCTTAACCATCATTGTGGAAAGTAAACATGACCACCATCATGATGGTTTCTATGAGTCGATATATATTTTAGTACTCTGTAAACTGTACAAGGATGTGCATGTGAAGTGGTTTATTAGCAGTGATCATAGTAGGAAAAAGATAAGCCTGGGGATTTCAGCTGGTGAGACGTCAGCCTCAGCTGAATAGCTGAGGACATGTGTGCACAACTGTGAGTAGGATGCCCTCAACATCTACGGACTCTGTGCCTCGCTTCAAACTACAGCACAGCCCTTTGGAGCCACTCTTCCTGGGCGAGGCTCAATAATGTCTGGAATCAATTCAGAAATGCATCTGGGACACTCACCTCAGGACCTCCTTTATATTTATGTTTATGTCTGCTCAATTTCAGGTTCTTGCTCAGTTTACAAAGCTAACTGTGTAATATCAAGCACATAATTAATGTTTGAGAGAGAGAGAGAGGCTTGTGATTGTCATATGTGAATTAGCTGCTTTGAATTTTTTCAATGGTGAATTGATCACATGCATCTAATTTCATTCCCTCTTGAAACTACTATGAAGGGACGTTTGAAGGGAATAAATCCCAAAGGACTGGGAAGATGGGAGAGGAAATACAAAATTTGGGAAGTCTGAAAACCTTGGACAAATAGCTACTGAGCAGATCTAGGAATTGTAGTCCTAAGTTGGCAGAGGGAAAAGCTGATAATTGATCCACGTCACACAGCTGTTAAAAAGCCCAGTAGTTGGTCATACCAGATTTCCCTCCAAGTGGGAGTGAATAAGGTCTAAAATATAGAGGACTGTTTGAAAGCTGTGTAAGACCTTAGATCCCTAATTCCCCTCCCACACTCTTGGACTCTTCCATCTCACCCCCTTGGCAGAAAATGGGGGAGAGGGTAAGGCAGAAGATGGTTGTCTTGGGGTTCTTCCCTCTTAACAGGAACATGAGTGATCACATGCCTCCAGCACCACTACATTCAGAGATTGCCAGTCTGGTTCCCCCAGGCCTCATTGTCACATTCCAGACAAAAGGAGATAAAGAGAAATTTCCAGAAGCTTCCAGTGGGAAGGAGGGAGAGACATTGAGAGGGAAGAAGGAATGGAAGGAAGGAGGGAAGAGAGAGAGAGCGCATGGGCAGGAGAGGAAGCATGTATCATACAAAGTGATGGAAATCAGAATGGGTTTGACCAAATAGCAACACTGGAAGCTAGAAGACACTTCTCAAGGAAAATCCCTTCCACCCTAAGAGTGCTACCTAGCTAAATTCTCAGTCAAGTGGGAGGGTAGTAGGAAGACATTTTCAGACACTCAGGATCATAAAACAAAATTTACTGCCCATCAATCAGTAAGCTATCAGAAGATGTCTTTGTTCAACAGAGTGACAGTGAAAGCTCAGTTGTGTCCAAATCTCTGTGACCCCATGCACTGTAGCCTGCCAGGCTCTTCTGTCCATGGGACTCTCTAGGCAAGAATACTAGAGTGGGTTGCCATTTCCTCCTCCAGGGGATCTTCCAGGCCCAGGGACTGCACCCTAGTCTGTTATGTCTCCTGCACTACCAGGCAGATTCTTTACTACTAGAGCCACCTGGGAAGCTTGTTCAGCAAAATGAAAGAATAAATTAAGGAACAGGATGGCTTGGGTACAGGGAACAGGAGCACCAACACAGGCAGAATTTGCTGCTGCATGATTGCAGAGACATAGAGGAAAACAATAGAATGGGAAAGACTAGAGATCACTTCAAGAAAATTAGAGATACCAAGGGAACATTTTATGCAAAGATGGGCTCAATAAAGGACAGAAATGATATGGACCTAACAGAAGCAGAAGATATTAAGAAGAGGTGGCAAGAATACACAGAAGAATTGTACAAAAAAGAGCTTCATGACCCAGATAACCACGATGGTGTGATCACTCACCTAGAGCCAGACATCCTGGAATGTGAAGTCAAGTCGGCCTTAGAAAGCATCACTACGAACAAAGCTAGTGGAGGTGATGGAATTCCAGTTGAGCTATTTCAAATCCTGAAAGATGATGCTGTGAAAGTGCTGCACTCAATATGCCAGCAAATTTGGAAAACTCAGCAGTGGCCACAGGACTG
>SJYT01060425.1:0-24968 GCA_006410635.1 Cephalophus harveyi
CTAAAGGAAATCAACACTGAGTATTCATTGGAAGGACTGATGCTGAAGCTGAAACTCCAATACTCTGGCCATCTGATGGGAAGAGCCAACTCATTGGAAAGGACCCTGATGCTGGGAAAGATCGAAGGCAGGAAGAGAAGGGGACTACAGAGGATGAGATAGTTAGATTGCATCGCCAACTCAATGGACATGGGTTTGAGCAAGCTTCAGGAGTTGGTGATGGACAGAGAAGCCTGGCGTGCTGCAGTCCATGGGGTTGAAAAGAGTTGGACACAACTGAGTGAGTGAACTGAACTAATGATGTCATCTTACCTTCATTACTTCTATAAAGATCCTATATCCAAAGAAGGTCACATGTTGAGGTGCTGGGGCTTAGGACTTCAGTGTTTCTTTCTGGGGGAGATACAATTCAACCCACAAAACTCCCTGTCAATAATTTTCTTTGCTAAGACTTCACATATACTCTCACACATTCAACAGACGTTTGCTCTGGCAGGAACCACACCAATATTATCTCATGCATCTTCTCCTCGAGCCAGTGTTTCTTTCTTGACTGTTCCAGACTCCATTCCAGGCACTTCACAGACAGCAACACAACCTCCTTATTGTGATGCCCATTTATAACCAAGGTGTTTGTGTCTGGGGACAGGTCGACCTCCAAGGCCACAGTTCGCCTGTGGTGACTGCTACCTTCCAAGTTAAGGAAACTTTGTTTCTCCTGTGGCCCAAATCAAGGGAAACTCACCTTCCCCTGTCCTTGGTGTCCAAAAGAAGCAGTTAATATGCATCCAAAAGATGCTTCCTGTACTCCATAGCAGTTGAACAATTAAAAAAAAAACCCTCCACTCTCCAAGAATGAACAACAATCCCATTCGTTGTTTGGCAGAGCTAAAAATACCCTCATGTGGCCAAGCTGATGGGGTCTTGGTGCTACAGCCCTGTTTCCAGCACACAAAAGGACTGGGGAACTGCTGGCGCTGGCGGGGGCTTCATTAGGAGAAAGGCAGAGAAAAGAATAGAAAAGTTCACCCTTAATGAGAAATGACCTCCATAACTCCCTGGGTCTCCCTAGAGTTTCCTTTGTAGAATATTACATCTCTCCATATCTAATTCCAACCCATCTGTCTTATCACACTGTGGAAATATTAATACAGATAGTTTTGTTTAGGCCTTTTATTTATTTTACTGTATATAAAATGATTTTCAGTTCATTTTCCCCCTGTATGGTCTCTCCTCTTGTTTTGTATGGTCTTTGGTATTTATTGTAAGTTATTTCATATTTCATCACATAAGGCTGACACACCCTTGGCCCTGTGCAACCCACAGACACCCACAGGGGCCTGGGCATGGCCTTCTCTGCCCACTAAGACTTGTGGCTGCAGCCAGGACTGGCCAGTAGCTTCTCATGTCACAATTCACCCTGACCTGACCCAGAGTCTCCATCCAAAGCTCTGGTTCCCCAGGAGTGGCCCACAGTTCATCTCACTCCCCATCTCTTTTCCACTTTGTGGGAACCCCTGTTTCTGGCCAGCAGCAACTTCAGGCTGGGAATATTCATTTGGTTTCATGCCGCCTTTGGCTCTGTTGTGTTCTCTCTAAGCTTGACTTTGACCTCAGTCTTCCTTTTGTGCAGCTAGGAAATCTGCATAGACCTTTACACATTCTGGGGTTTGAATCCGGGTCCTCCTTTCACTAGCTCTGTACCTGGAGCAAGTGAATTAATTAGCTTTCCTGAGCACAGTTTCCTCAACCATAAAATGAGGCCGATGTATCACTTGCTACAATCAATGGGAAGATGTGATCTAAAGATCAGAAACGAGAGATTCAGTTGCTACCACATAATGAGAATTACCATTAAAACTACACTTTATCTAGTCTGGACTCCAATTTTAATTTAAAGAAAAGTCACGGCCTTCCCTGATTTGGTGCAACAACTCCAAGAGGGGTGGATTTAAGTGTTATAGCTCCCACCCATTTCACAGAAAAGAGAACTAAGGTTCCTGAGACAGCTGGGAGCCAAGATCAGAAGGCACCCCGAGACATCCTCCAGCACCTTATACAGAGGACAGAATGCAGAGGACAGTGGCCAGGATGGAACGGGGGTTGCCCAAAGTCAAAGGCAGAGTAAGCACCTAACTCCTTAGGTCTTCATCGCCCCACAGACTGCGAGCTGCTGGTTAGATGCTTAGTGATGGCACGGGTCTCAGTTCCTAGTCAAGGATCTTTTTCTGAAAATGCTAATAAGATGTTTGGAGTGAACACTGCTGGGAAAGTCTTCCACTTTTCTGAAATAATCCAAATAGAGCTTTCTTGAGCACCTCTGCCCCTCTGCCCCCCATCACCCCACAGCAGCCGCAGGGGCCTGGGGCCTGGTCTGGGGACGCGCCTCCTGCTATGGCCTCCGCGCTCCATCCCTCCATCTGCCCGTGGCCCTTCTCAGGGTATCTCCGAGGCAGGCTCCCGCACCTCCTCCAGGTCTTTGCTCAAAGGTTACAGCCTCAGGCTGATCTTCCCTAATGGCCTTAATAAAATAAAATGACTTCCAATTTTATAATAAATACATAAGTATTCATTATAAATAAGAAATTATTCATTATTTCTACTGAGAACCAAGTCTCTAGATATTCTGTATAATATTGTGTTATAAAATTATGTGTTATAGTGCTGCGTAATCGCTTGCAAATAAGACATTTATGAAGTCCACTTTGGAAGCCACTTTTCATTTAACTCTCCCATTATATTTAAATCCCATGGAGAAAAGCACTGTTGCACTGTGATTTGAAAGTAAAAGAGGGCTGAATATATTTCTTTCATTGATATTTTGTCATGATCAAATGACTAATGAAAGGGTCCATCTATAGGAAATAAATCAGATATTGAATGTCAAAGAGCCTACTGATGTTTTGCTTCCACTGTAGACTGAGTGGATGAGTCATTCTGATATTAAGCATTTTTAGTCTATATTTGGGCTTCCCTGGTGGCTCAGTTGTAAAAAATTTGTCTGCAATATGGAGATGCAAGAAATGCAGGTTTGATCCCTGGGTTGGGAAGATCCCCTGGAGGAGGAAATGGCAACCCACTTCAGTATTCTTGCCTGGAAAATTCCATGGAGAGAGGAGCCTGGTGGGTTACAGTTCATGGGGTCACAAAGAGTTGGATGTGATTGAGCAACTAAGCACACACTTATACACACACNATCCCTGGGTTGGGAAGATCCCCTGGAGGAGGAAATGGCAACCCACTTCAGTATTCTTGCCTGGAAAATTCCATGGAGAGAGGAGCCTGGTGGGTTACAGTTCATGGGGTCACAAAGAGTTGGATGTGATTGAGCAACTAAGCACACACTTATACACACACACACAGTCTGACATTACTTTAAACTGTACTTAAAAGATATTTAGAATGGTGAACTCTAATGGTGAAATATATTGTATGTGTATAATTTGCAAAATATATACATCTTGTTCAAGAAAAAGTTAGCAGAATATTATTATCCTCCATAGCAAAAAGAAAGACTTATTGTTCAACTTTTATGAAGACAAGCAAAATGTTCCTTCTGGTCTGCTCTGTAACATGAACATTTAACTTGACCAATCAGGAATGATGTAACATAAAAGAGGAAAGTTTCTTGAGTTGTGTGTTTGTGTTAATATAATAATATAACATATTGATAATTTAAAAAAAAAATTTAATTGCAGTCCCTTCTAGCACCTTCTATGCTATTCCTTCAAAAATGGTAAATGCAGTTTATTCATTGTGTTAGGTATCTCTTTTCTCCCACTACAGTATAATTTCCTGAGAGTCTACATGCATATATATATTGTTCATTGTTGTACCCCCAGGACCTTAAACAATGCCCTACAGTTAGTAGTTGCCCAATAAATGTTTAATGAGTGAATGGATGAAAGAATGAATGAAGGAGGGAGGGAGTGAAAGAAGGAATCTATGTTAAAACAGACCATCATTGTGCAATTTTTTCATAGGAAGCACAAATTAGGGAACAGCTGCTTGGAAAAGAAAAATCTGGAAAAATCAGAGCTGTGACCTTATTTTAGCTTTTCTCTGGTGTTAGGAGGACTGAGTAGAGAACGGCATACCAGGCAGAGTGAAGGGCAAAAAGTCTTGGTATCAGGAAATAAGATAACTTGGTGACAGTGGGAAGTTTCAAGTTAGTGCCAGAGAAGCCTCTCCTAGTGTGTATTTATTATGGAGCATCAATCCTGTAAGATACCCCTTGGTGAAATGATATCACGTTCTGTTCAGGGCAAGACAAGCTAGAGATTTGTAATTCACAGGAAGACCTGGGTTCAACTCTCACCTCAAGCCCCTCTTGGCTCGAGTGTGCTCTCTTTACTTCTGTTTCCTTGATAATAATCATGGGGTTGTTGTGAGAATTCAGTGAAAGAATGGATAGAAGGCACTCATCACAATGCCAGGTACTTAGGAAGTCTTGAAAGTTTGTGTCTCGCATGGTGGCCACAGCTGCCTATTTCAGAAGCTGTCTGGACTGGAGTCCCCACTCCCCTGCTGACTAGCCCAGTGAATATAGGCAAGTCCCTTAACTTCTATCCTCTGTTTTATCTGTAAGGTGGGGATAATGGAAGCATTGCCTCCCAGAGTTGAGAGGATTAAATAAGCTCCTATCATACAGCACAGGGAAGAGTGCCTGACATGCAGCAAGGGCTCTGTTAGTGTCCAGTCCAGTCCAGCTGCTCAGGCACGTCCCATGCCTTGCAACCCCATGCACTGCAGCACGCCAGGCCTCCCTGTCCATCACCAACTCCCAGAGTTCACCCAAACTCATGTCCATCGAGTCGGTGATGCCATCCAACCATCTCATCCTCTGTCGTCCCCCTCTCCTCCCGCCTTCAATCTTTCCCAGCATCAGGGTCTTTTCCAATGAGTCAGTTCTTCGCATCAGGTGGCCAAAGTATTGGAGTTTCAGCTTCAGCATCAATCCTTCCAATGAATATTCAGGATTGACTTCCTTTAGGATGGATTGATTTGATCTCCTTGCAGTCCAAGGGACTCTCAAGACTCTTCTCCAACACCACAGTTCAAAAGCATCAATTCTTTGGCACTCAACTTTTTTTTATAGTCCAACTCTCACATCCATATAACTACTGGAAAAACCATAGCTTTGACTAGATGGGCCTTTGTTGGCAAAGTAATGTCTCTGCTTTTTAATATGCTGCCTAGGTTGGTCATAGCTTTTCTTCCAAGGAGCAAGCATCTTTTAATTTCATGGCTTCAGTCACCATCTGCAGTGATTTTGGAGGCCCAAATCACTGTTAGTGTCAGCTATTGTTAAAACTAAGAGTCCTACTGTTTCCAGGGCAACCTTGCCAAGGATCCACTGGAGAGCTTTTGTCTTATAAATTAGCATAACACAGGCTCTGAGAAGTTGCATAACAAATAAACCTGCTGAACCTCCTGTGGTGTTAGGGAAGAGAGAGTCCCTTGGACTATAAGGAGATCCAACCAATCAATCCTGAAGGAAATCAGTCCTGAATATTCATTGGAAGGACTGATGCTGAAGCTGAAACTCCAATACCTTGGCCACGTTATGCAAAGAACTGGCTCATTGGAAAAGACCCTGATGCTGGGAAAGATTGAAGGTGGGAGGAGAAGGGGACAAGGGGACGACAGAGGATGAGATGGTTGGATGACATCACCAACTCAATAGACATGAGTTTGAGCAAGCTCCAGGAGTTGGTGATGGACAGGGAGGCCTGGCATGCTGCAGTCCATGGGGCTGCAAAGAGTCGGACACAACTGAGCAACTGAATTCAACTGAACTGAACTGAACTGAACCTCCTTCGGTAATTTTTCCAGATTAAATTCCCCATGGAATGCTCTGCCCTGCTCCTTACCCCTCACCATTAACCATCTAAAGGCCTGTTTTCTGGGGACACACCTTCGGGACTGTGGGTTGTACTCCTTGGGTATTTGGGACCTGGGATGAGACTCAGATAAGACGCCTCAGAGCTAGAAGATCAAGATGCTAGTGTGGCCCTGGGGAGCTCAGGAAGGGAGATAGAGAGGGAGGTGACTGTGAGAGTCACATTTGAGGAGACCCCCTCTGGGGTAGCCCCTGTGGATGGAGGGTAGGACCCAGACCTGTCTCAGAGAGGCCAGTTACAAGCCTGTAGCAGTGGTCCAGCTGAAAGATGCAGGTTTAAATTGGGGGTGATAGCAGCAGGCTAAAGAGAAAAGGGAGCATGTAAGAGATACTTAGTGGCAGAATAGCTGTGGGTACAGCCGAGGTTGCGGGAGGAATGGGGCTGACGAAGACCATGTTTGGCATAATAACCAACCAATGGTTGTAGTTCTGACTAACTCTGACAGCGTGGTATAAATAACATAAGATTTCTACTTGGTGGGATCAGTGTTGAAGATCCACTTCCATTACTTCCTGGTAGGTGACTGAACTCCTCTAGTTCTTAGCAAAATGGGGAAATAAGACTCCTCTGGCAGGGCTGTGAGGATTAAACGAAAGAATAGAATCTGCTAACCACTCTGGTAGGCATACAACAGGTACCCAGTGATCCTCACCAAGGGGAACACATATTGTACCTAACTGTGAATTAGGCTTTAATGAAAGGTGCCCCCTTCCTTTGGGAGACCCAGACCATATCGGTCTCGGCTCCAATTCACCACCCTGGCCTGGGGGCTTTTGTGCAGTGCACAACGAGCACACCCGTATAGTGCAGCCTGCCAACGATGGGCAGGTGTTATGACTGTGCTAACTATTATTCTTTTTACTGTGACTTGCCCGCTTTGTTTGGCTCAAGACTGTTCCAGGTTTGGAAGAAAGCATCTAGGTCCCTTCCTAGTTTTATCTCTGCTGCTCTAGTTACCCTCCTTTTTGTGAGCTGGTTTCTCCACCTTCCTCTCCTACTTGCCATCCTCCTTTCCCACCATCCTAGAATCCTGGACACCCCTCCTTGTGCAGCTGGCTTGAAAACCACTGAGCGGAGTGGCTGGATCAATGACCTCCCTCTGGCCTCATGGGCTCAGCCCGGGTTCTGGAACAGCCTCTGCCGAGATAACCTAGCGCTTTCATTGCCAACAGCAGTCAGAAGGAAGCAGATGATCACAGCCCATAAAGGGCGAGAATCCTCGGTGGAGAGCTGGGCTGGTTGTAGGGCCATCCAAGGCTATTTTTAGTGCCTGGCGAAAGAGCTGCCAGGAGAAAGTGCCAAGTGGGAAGGCAGCTGGCCCAAGGACAGGGCTCTGAGGGGCCTGCCTACGATGTTCAACCCCAGCCTTTGTGGTCCCTCTTCCTTCATGGTGACGGCTCCAAGGGTAGCTAACGGTGGCCAGCCATCCCTCCACTGGAAACCACCGTGGGCCGGGAGGCACAACAGTTACCTGTTCATGGACGAAATGTTGGAGTTGGGTGTTAACTCACTGCCCACACTTAGCGCCAGGGGCTCAGCTCTCATATGGCTCCCACTTTAAAAAAAAAAAAATGCATATATTCAATTATTTATTTTTGGCTGTGCTGGGTCTTCACTGTTGCCTGGGTTTCTCTCTAGTTGTGGTGAGTGGGGGCATCTCTTCATTGCAGTGTAGATTCTCTTGTTGCAGAGCACGGACTCTAGGGAGCACGGACTCTAGGGAGCACGGGCTCAGTAGGCGCAGCTCCCGGGCTCTAGGGCACAGGCACACAGTTGTGGTGTGCAGGCTTCGTTGCTCTGTGGCAGGCGGGATCTTCCCAGATCGGGGATGGAAACCATGTCTCCTGCATTGGCAGCCAGGTTCCTCGCCACCGAGCCCACCAGGGAAGCCCCTGGCTCACTTTGTAAACGAGGAAACTGGGCCTCGGAAGTAAGGAGTGACTTCCTTCAGGCCTTTCTGCCCTGAGTGCTCCCTCTGCTGTCTTTGTCAACTCTTGCTCAGAGCATTTTGTTGGCAGAGTGGTGGAGGGGTGCAGCCAGAGCCCCTGGGTTTGCCTCCTAGTCTGACTGGTGTGTCACCTCGGACAAGGTCCCTACCCTCCCTGAGTCCCAGGCTGTTATCTATGAAGTGTGGGGAGGAGCGTGCCCTGCAGGGTTGGTGGGGACTAAAGAAAGGACACAGGGAGGTTGTGGACAGGTGTCCCTGGCCCGTCGGAAGTATCCATCACTGTGAGCTGCCAGTGTGAGACCTCTGTCACCAGCCCATCTGCCAGCACTGGACATGAATCCCAGCTAATTCCCGCACGGCCTCAGCAAGGCTTTTTAACGCCATTTTTCAGATGTGGAAACTGAGTCCCAGAGACGAACTGAATCCCTCAAGCTGAGAAGGGCAGGGGATTGGTCTAGAGCTCTGGGTTCTGCCTTCTTAGTTCCAAGATCCTTCTTCCATGTAGGCTGGAACCTCCTGTGTGCTGTGCCCCTTGGGAATTTGAGCAGAGTAGATGTCAAGAGCTCATGAAGTGTGTGTGTGTGTGTGTGTGTGTGTGTGTGTGTGATGTGTTTGAAAGGCTGGTGGGGAGGAAGAAGAAAAACACTATAACCCAGAGCTTTGGTGAGCAAAGATCAAACGCCCCTTCACTCCCTCGTGGCTTCCAGGGTGTCTCTGAGACAGATGTTGGGAGGAGGAGGCCCAGAGGCATTCTGAGTGATCCTCCCAGGCCCTCCTTGCTCAGTGCACACCAAGGGCTGTGAACCCCAGGGACTCTCCCGTCCTGACTAGGTTCTATCAGCACTGAGGTAGCAGCCCCATGAGCTGGTATCACTTACTGCTACGTCTCAGGAACCTCATCTGTAAAGTGGGGCGAGTAATAAAGCCCACCCTACTTAATGGTAACACCTGCCAAAGACTGCAAAGTATTGAAAGGATGAGATAAAATCTATTTCAAGTGCTGACTTGTGCCCGGAACATAGTAAACCTACAGAAGAGAGTATTATTGAGAGATTGAGTCACCTTGGGCTGCCACAACAGAATCCCACAGCCCAGGTGGCTCACAGCAACGGAAATTAATTTCTCATGTTTCTAGAGGCTAGGAAGTCCAAGATTAAGGTGCTGACAGGATCAGTGTCTAGTAAGGTACTGTTTCCTGATTCATAGATGGTCATCTTCTCACTGTGTCCTCATTTGATGGAAGAAAGGGGTTCTTCAGTTCAGTTCAGTTCAGTTCAGTCGCTCAGTCGTGTCTGGCTCTTTGCAACCCCATGAATCGCAGCACGCCAGGCCTCCCTGTCCATCACCAACTCCCGGAGTTCACTCAGACTTGCTTCCATCGAGTCAGTGATGCCATCCAGCCATCTCATCCTCGGTCATCTCCTTCTCCTCCTGCCCCCAACCCCTCCCAGCATCAGAGTCTTTTCCAATGAGTCAGCTCTTCGCATGAAGTGGCCAAAGTACTGGAGTTTCAGCTTTAGCATCATTCCTTCCAAAGAAATCCCAGGGTTGATCTCCTTCAGAATGGAAGGGTCTCCTTTATAAGGGCACTAATCCCATTCATGAAGGCTCCACTCTGAAGACCTAATCACCTCCCCAAAGCCCCACTTCCACATCCCATCACATGGGGCTGGGATTTCAGTGTATGAATCTGGAGGAGAGACATAAACATTTGGTTCATTGCAGCTATCATATATATTTTTTAATTTATATATTATTATTTTCTACCAATGCTAAGACTCCTGTGGGCTTCCCTGGTGGCTCAGCTGGTAAAGAATCCACCTGCAATGCGGGAGACCTGGGTTCAATCACTGGGTTGGGAAGATCTCCTGGAGAAGGGAAAGGCTATCCATTCCAGTATTCTGGACTAGAGAATTCCATGGACTGTATAGTCCACGGGGTCGTAAAGAGTTGGACCCGACTGAGCAACTTTCACTTTCACTAAGACTCCTAAGACTCTAATTTTGTTCTCTGCTGTTTCACCAGGGTTTATTTCAGGACTTGACTTGATAAACATTTTTAGAATAAATAAATGGATAGAAGGATGGATGGATGAAAAATAAACAAATAATGAGGAGCGTCCTGCACACCAGAAGGACATTATGAATCATTCCCAGGGCTCAGTGGTTTGATTTGATCACTGTGTGTGTTTTCTTGTTTTCAGACAGAAGAAAGTACAGTCAGTTCCATTATAACACAACATATGTGCTCTGAAAATCACTGAGCTATCCAGAATCATGTCTTAAAAAACCCCAGGCTTATGGTAGAAATGGAGTTAAAGCCACAACATTCAAAATCACCAATGATACAGTTTAAAAAAAGAAAAAGACGGGAACTTAATTTTGGCAGAGTAATTTTAAATGTATTAAATGGTTAAGTGCATAAATATCACAATAAATATTAGCTCTTTACCTTGAAAGAGACCTGGAGTTTGCTTGTGGAGGCAAACATCAGAAGCTTGAGTTATTGTGAAGGAGAATTATCTGAAATTGGACAGAGATTTCGGAACCCAGATGTGCATGCCTGTGGCTCACACCCTAGGCAGGGAACTAAGCCAGCTGGTAGGTGTTTGATGCGTGCGTGTACTTTGTGTCTTATGTGGCTCCGTTCAGCTGAGATTTGGGCATTCACTATTTGGGCATTAGTGTTTTCCACTGGGGAAAGTAGGTACGCTTACATTGTTCCCTCCTGTAAATTGCATTAGAACAAATTCCTACTTGCAAAACAAGCATTTCAGCAGAACCAGCTGTAGGTTGTTTTGATGTTTGTATCTTACTGCTTATTAGTCCTCTTCTCATTTCTGTTTCCTACAAAAGCTGAGCTAAATTATCGGCACCCTGTTCCTCCAATCATCCATGTGCTCACAAGTGCCTGTCAAGGACCTATTGTGTACAACCACTGGAAACACGGGAATACATGTCCAGATGGTCCCTGAGTTCACAGAGCACAGAGTCTAAGGACAGAAGCAAAAAATAAGCAAACAATTACACATACTTCAAATGATAAGGTCCACCCTTTGGCAGGGATATTTCTAAGCTCAGTCATGTTGAATTCTCCTCCGCTTCGCCCATCAGCCCATCCTCACTGTAATAAATCACACCCAAGCTTACAGTGATGCCTGCTTTTCATGGTTCGTATCAGGCTACCGGCCCGCAGCAGAACCGGAGTGGCAGGTTGGCACAAAGCAAACCTCATGCTTCCTAATGAAGACTGGACCCATTCTCAGAACCGAGTAGAGCACGGGAGGACTAATGCGGAGGGTGGGTTGGTGTTGACTGAGCATACGTTTTTCCTCCGCTCCAAGGAAGGATGTTTATCCATCTGGGAACCATAGGCAATGCAATGACAGTTTACCTCTCTCGTTTAAAATCCTTCAAGAGTTTTCTATTTCCTATAGTCCACAATCCAAACACAAACAGCCTGAGAGGCTTGGTAAGATCTAAATCCGCCTGGCTCTCCAACCTTCACTGATGCCCAGCCTCACTGGCCTTTCTTCCTCATCATATTGCCACTCTGGGCCTTTGCAGCTCTTGTTCCTTCTGCCTGGAATGTTCTTCCTTGGGGGGAGGGGGGCGTCCATTCTCATTCTCTCCTCAGAAACATTCCCCAGTTGTTATATCATCAAGATATTTCTTTTTTTCATAGCTTTGATCACAATCTGGACTTACGCTGAGTAGTAGTTTCCTATTGCTACTGTGAAGTGAAGGCGCTCAGTCGTGTCTGACTCTTTGTGACCCCATGGACTGTAGCCTATCAGGCTCGATTTTCCAGGCAAGAGTGCTGGAGTGGATTGCCATTCCCTTCTCAAGGGGATCTTCCCTACCCAGGAATCAAACCCGGGTCTCCCGCATTGCAGGCAGACGCTTTACCGTCTGAGCCACCAAAGCAAAATAGATTTATTTTCTTAGAGCTCTGGAAATCAGAAGTCTAAAAATGGGTCTGCAGGACTGCATTCCTTCTGGAGGTTCTGAGGGCAAATGTTTCCTTATATTTTCCAGCTTCTAGAAGTTGTCTTATTTCTTGGCTTCCGGCTTCCATCTTTTAATCACATTAATCCAACCTCGGTTTTAGTCATCATATCTTCTCTGACTCTGGGCCTACAACCTCCTTTTTCTAAGGACTCCTATTATCACATTGGATCTATCCACTTATCATCCACTTATTGGGTCCAGGTAAGCCAGCTTAAAGGATTTCCTCGTAGTTCAGATGGTAAAGAATCGCCTGCAGTGTAGGAGACCTGGGTTCAATCCTTCGGTTGGAAAGATCCCCTGGAGATGGGAATGGCTACCCACTCCAGTATTTTTGCCTGGAGAATCCCATGGACAGGGGGGCCTGGTGGGCTACAGTCCATGGGATTGCAAAGAGTCAGACATGACCAAGGGGCTTTCCCTTTCACTTTTTTCAAGCCAGTTTAATTCCTCAACTCAAAATCCTTAACTTAATCACATCTGCAAAGTCTTTTTGTCATGTTAACATTCACAGGTTTGGGGGATTAAGATGTGGACATCTTTAAGAGAGGCATTATTCGGCCTACCACATTTTGTATATCTATTTGATTACTTGTTTATTGTCTCTCTACTACATTGCTTGCCCCATGAGACAAAGACCTTCTTTGTCTTTTCGACTACTGTTTCCCCCAGAATCCAGCATAATTCCTGGTACATTGTTGTCGTTCAGTCACTCACTTGTGTCCGACTCCTTGCAATACCATGAACTGAAGCATGCCAGGCTTCCCTGTCCTTCACCATCTCCCAGAGTTTGCTCAAACCCATGTCCATCGAGTTGGTGATGCCATCTAACCATCTCATCCTCTGTCGTCCCCTTCTCCTGATACATAATTGCTCAGTAAATATTTATAAAATAAGAGGATTGTTGAGAGTTTGATAAAACTACAATCAATCTCAGTTTGTAAAATTATGTATAGAATACTCCATATTCTAGTTATAGGGTTCAGTTCAGTTCAGTCGCTCAGTCATGTCCAACTCTTTGCGACCCCATGAATCGCAGCACACCAGGCCTCCCTGTTCATTACCATCTCTCGGAGTTCACTCAGACTCACATCCATCGAGTCCGTGATGCCATCCAGCCATCCCATCCTCGGTCGTCCCCTTCTCCTCCTGCCCCCAATCCCTCCCAGCATCAGAGTCTTTTCCAATGAGTCAACTCTTTGCATGAGGTGGCCAAAGTACTGGAGTTTCAGCTTTAGCATCATTCCTTCCAAAGAAATCCCAGGGTTGATCTCCTTCAGAATGGACTGGTTGGATCTCCTTGCAGTCCAAGGGACTCTCAAGAGTCTTCTACTGCCTTTTCTAAAGCCAGCTTGAACATCAGGGAGTTCACGGTTCACGTATTGCTGAAGCCTGGCTTGGAGGATTTTGAGCATTACTTTACTAGCATGTGAGATGAGTGCAATTGTGCGGTAGTTGGAGCATTCTTTGGCATTGCCTTTCTTTGGAATTGGAATGAAAACTGACCTTTTCCAGTCCTGTGGCCACTGCTGAGTTTTCCAAATTTGCTGGCAGATTGAGTGCAGCACTTTCACAGCATCATCTTTCAGGATTTGAAACAGCTCAACTGGAATTCCATCACCTCCACTAGCTTTGTTCGTAGTGATGCTTTCTAAGGCCCACTTGACTTCACATCCCAAGATGTCTGGCTCTAGATAATCTGGGTCTAGATTATCTGGGTCATGATTATCTGGGTCGTAAAGATCTTTTTTGTACAGTTCTTCCGTGTAAGAACACTAAATTTGCTTCTAAACTTTACAACTAGCTAGCTGTGTGATTTGGGGCAAGTTGCCTCACCTCTCTGAGGCTCCATAGTCATATCTGTAAAATTGCATATATTTTAAAAAAATACCTCAGAGATATTGTAGGCATTAAATAATATAATGACTAGGAAAAATACTTAGAAACTGTAAAGCATTAACAGTTATGATAATTACTGTTACACAGAGTACAGATGAGCAAGGTAGGGTCTGATGGGGAAATCACAGACATAAATAAGTAACACAAGATATAGCTGTGCTTCACTGGGGTTGCTGTGTGCTGAGAGAGGTTGCATAGTATATCAGGGAAGGTTAATTCCAATTGGGAGGCTGGAGAAGATATAGTTATGGAGTGATCCATGGGGCAGCCAGGAATGGCAGAGAATAGGAAGGTATTAGATTGTTGCCAGGAACCAAATTTAAATAAACTTCCCAGAGCATCTGAGTTAGAGAAGGGAGATGCTAGAGGACCCATTTGCAATGACCATCTGGCTTGTTAAAATTGATTAAAGGTAAAAAAGAGAAAGAGATCTGTGTCTGCAGCATTAAATTACTCCTCAGACGAGCAGGTCTGCGAATGGCAGACTTCCCTGGCTACAGTCTCTAAACTATCCAAAGACATGATTTCAATTTATAAAGAGAATTCATTTTAAAACTCCACTAAAAGCAGGCTTCATTGAGAAATGTTCAACACTGCTCAATTACTTTATTAAATTCCCCTTTTTACGTGTTGTGAAGGGTCAAAAATCACTGCAGGCTACAAAAATAACACAGACTTTGTTTCATGTCCTAAGTGGGGAAGAGTGACAAGGGCACGCGTTGTCACTATTGAAACCTTTTTAAAATTTCCAACGTTTTGTAATAAATTTAGAAGAAAACAATAAATAGGCTTTGGAGGGAGACAGCCCTGAACATGGGTGTCAGTTCCACGACCTCCTGGCTGCGTGACCTTGAGCAAGTCATTTACATTTCTCAGCTTCAGTTTTGTCTTCTGCAAAATAGTGATAATCCTTACTATCTCACAGGTAGTTGTGAAAATGAGAAGTAGCACATTACCTGTTCGTGTCAAAGAAGGTGCCATCTAGCAAGAAGTGGTTAAATGTTAGTTCCTTGATGTACAAGAGATAAGAAAAATCACTCTGAGAAGCAGATCTTGCTGGAATTTCAGGCATCCTTGCACCACGGTTAACTAGAGAAGCCACTTGCTTCTCTGAGCCTATTTCTTCTTCTAGAAAACACTCATTTTGTCCAATACTCAGGAATAGCCAAAAAATGTTCTCTTGAATTCCAGTCTCAACTAAAAGATGAATTGCAAAATTAGGATTGACATATCTCCAGCATTGTTGCCTGAAGAATCCCCATGGACAGAGGAGCCTGGAGGGTTAGAGTCCATGGGGTCACAAAGAGTCAGACACGACCAAGCAACTAAGCACACACATATACACTACCATGTGTAAAGTAGATAGCTAGGAGGAACCAGCTGTAACACACTGGAAGCTCAGCTCAGGGTTCTGTTGATGACCTAGAGGGGTGAGATGAAGACGAGATCCAAGAGGGAGGGGATATATGTCCACATATAGCTGATTCACTTCATTGTACAGCAGAAATTAGCACAACATTGTAAAGCAATTATACTCCAATAAAGAAAAGATATAATCACCCAGGAACTTTGTTGCAAAGAATTCAGAAACCATGTCTGGATTCATGGGGAAAGATTGATTAGTAATGTCTGCCCCAGGCAGGGCTCTGGAAGTGGCAGCACAGCTTTGCATTTGCTCTCTGGAGTTTCTGACCTTGGAAAACAGTGACACAGTTGCTTCACAACAGCCTCCCTCTCTAAAAGTTACATTGCACACACACACAGGCATACAGAGAGACACACACATACACACCACCACCTTCATCACCAACAGCTCTTCAAGCAAAATTAGTAACTGATACTTTTGTATTTTCAGGGATAGAGATCTCCTCTATCTCACCATTGTCCTGGTTTGTAGTACATGCTGGGTTGATCAAAAATTTCATTTGGGTTTTTCATAAGATGCTATGGAAAAACCTGAATAAGCTTTCTTTTTTGGCCAAGCCAATATTCGTTTACATGCCTTGCTGTTCCATTAGGCCCTAAACTCCTTGAGAGCAGAGGCCAAGTCTTTATCTTTTCTTTTTTTTTGTAAAACCAAAGAGGAGGTAGCCAACTGTAATGGAAAGAGCATGACTTTGGGTCACCTCTGGCTCTATCGGGTTTCCCTGGTGGCTCTGTGGTAAAGAATCCACCTTCTAGTGCAGGAGATGCAAGAGATGTGGGTTCAGTTCCTGTGTCAGGAAGATTCTGTGGAGGAGGAGATGGCAACCACTCCAGTATTCTTGCCTGAAAACTTCCATGGCCAGAGGATCCTGGTGGGCTGCAGTCCACGAGGTCGCAAAGAATCGGTTGTAACTGAGCAACTGAGCACACACACTGACTCCACAACCCCAAGAGCCCTCAGGCTTCAGACAAGCCATCTGATATTCTGGACCTTGGTTTCCTCATCTGTAAAATGCAACAATAGCTCCTTGGAAAGTAGGTATGGGAGCCAAAGTGGGGTCGGGATTGAGAAACTAAGTGGACGCTTATCCCCGGGTTCAGAGAAAGGACAGAGGCCTAGAGAGGAGCAAGCAGAGCTCCAGAGCAGATCCAGCCTCGGGCTGGGTGAGCTGTCCCCCACCACCCCCCACCCCCGGCAAGAGGTGCCACGGTGAAGGGAGCCACACGCTGCTGAATGCATGCCCCCCCCTACTTTTTCCTGCACCCGCTTCTGAGCCCCTCTTCATCTTTCAAGAGTTACTATTCTGGTCCAGGTTCAAGGATGGAAGAGAACACTCATTCAGGTTGGAACAAGGTTATGACGACACTTTAATAACAAAGCAGCTGCCGAGTCAAGCACAGGTGGGGAGGGAAACGGAGGATACCTCTGCCAAGATCTGCCCTTGTTCCTCCAAGAGGCACTGGGGCCAGTGGTCTCAGCAGCCTGCACAGATGCAGAAATCTGCAGGTCAGAGGGGCGACGGTTCCCCTCAAGGGGTGATTTATGGCCTCCCCGGGGACCTCCTAGAGGGTCAGTAAAGCGGGCCTCACCAATACCTGCCACAAGGGGGAGCCCAAGAAACTGAGGCTGAGGATGGAGAGGAGAACTCAACAGAGGACTCGAGATGGAGGTGCACTGGGTTGCACCTTGTCACCCACAGAGACGCTGCTGTCTCAGGGACAGACAGGTACCGGGCTTACAAGATACTGGGCAGCAGGAAGGAAGCAGGCTATGGGGAGCAAGGGCAGGACTAATGAGGTGAGTCTCCTGCAGGACCAACTCTGGCTTTTCCAGCCTCATTTGTACAGGAAAGCCCGCCAGGCTTTAAGGATCAGGGTTGGACAGAAGCGGGAGGCTTGATAAAGGCCTCTTGAAACAGTGATACTGATTTCCCACAAGTGCACCTTAAATCCATGCATGAGGGAGAGACAAGATTTCATTCCGTTTAGAGCATATACTTTTTAATGCTGATGACTGTAAGATGAGCATTAGTGGGACATAAAAATTATGATCATGATAACAACAATAATAAAAAGCATTTAAATTTGTACATCACTTTATACTTTATGAAATGTGTTCTCATTCATTAGCTCGTGGGAGCCTTCTAATAGCTCCCTGAGGAAGGCCGGATGACTGCCATTATCCCATTTTATGGGTGGGGAACGGGCTCAGAGAAGCACAGCGAATAGACAGAGACCACACAGCTGATGGGGGCCAGAGATCTTTTCCCCAAATCCACTGCTTTTCCCTCAGCCTTCAGAGAGAAGCATAAAAACATCCTCTGATTTCTATCTCACTCACTGTCTTGCAACAGTCCCCCAAGGACAATCTGGACAATCCAGGAGCCTCAGTGGGTGGGCCACCAACCCCAGAACAGCTCATTCCTTCTGATGACTAAGGAATATTTGGCCCAGAAGATGTGCAATACGTTGCAGGGCATGGTCTCCACTAGGATAGCTCAGAATCTAAGCAGAGCTAAATGCAGATGTTCCCAGAATTCTAGCTTCCCTCTGTAACCTTCTGGGGCCCCAGTGGTGTCAGCTTCAAAGACAGCTGCACATTTTTTGCCACTGGAGAACAAAGGTGCTAAAAGGTGGCATCTCAAGTCTGGAAGGAGCCAGGCAGAGAGAGAAAAACACAGAGACATCCTGGGAGAGATAGACAGACGGGGAAGGGATGGGAGAAAACAGAGAGGGCAAAGGGGGAGGGAAAGGGAGCCAACAAAAGAGAGGAAGGAGAAATGGCCAGTCTGAGAGCTAAGGGAGTAGAAAAGACTAGAGGAGGGATTTCCCTGGCAGTCCAGTGGTTAAGATTTGGACGTCCAATGCAGGGGGTGCAGGTACGATCCCTGGTCAGGGAGCCAATATCCCACATGCCTGGGGATCAAAAAAAAGAAAAAACCAAAACATAAAACAGAAGCAATATTGTAACAAATTCAATAAATACTTTAAGAAATGGTCCAGGTCCAAAAGAAAAAGAAAATCATTTAAGAAAAAACTGAGAAAGGAGTGGAGAAGGGCAGGGAAGGAAAAAAGAGAGCCCTCAAGCCAGCTGGAGCACCTGGCTTTGAAAGTAGCAAGAAGGAAATCATTTAAGAGAACAGCTTAAATGCCTTATTCTCTGAGTCCCCCAATGTAAATTTTTCTTTTCCTCACAAGCTAATCAAGCTTAACCAACTCTAAGAGCTTGAAGGACTCGGCTTAACTGCAACAAAGAATGTGTCCAGTGAAGCTGACCCCCTGTCCACTCGCCGTGTCAAAGCGGCGGCGGACAGAAGATTAACGAGGCTGTCTTCACCCAGGCAAGGCCGGCCAGCCCTGCACAAAAGCAGCCGCAGCACACGCTGGCGGTCAGCTGCCCCCGGCAGGGCAGGCAGCTGTGCCCCAACAAGGAAGGAGGAGTCCCAGTGCTCCCGCATTTCTGACTCTGCTGCTGATGCTGCTGCTGCGGCTGCGGCTGCTGCTAACTCGCTTCAGTCGTGTCCGACTCTTGTGCGACCCCATGGACGGCAGCCCACTAGGCTCCTCTGTCCTTGGGAGTCTCCAGGCAAGAATACTGGAGTGGGTTGCCATTTCCTTCTCCAACTTCTGATTCAGGACCCGGGTAAAACCACTGCCAGCACCAACTCCATCTCTTCTGCCCTCTCAACAACCATGAGGAGCCGGCAGAGAGGGAGAAGTTTACAGGCTGGACTCTGATTGGCTGAGAGGCTGGTGGGCGGGGCCGAAGCCTAAAGGGCAGTTCTCCCGGCAGCTGCGGAGCGCAGTAGGGCTTCAGCCCTGCACAGTAGGGCTGCATCTCCACCTCGTGAGATAGTCTTAATTCTAAGACTCCTGGAGTTTATACTCCACAAGGTCTGGGGCCTCAGCTGGGAAGGCTCAAAGGCTGGAAGCATCTGGAAGCATCTCCAGTCCATGTCCGATCGGTTAATGCTGGCCATAGACTGGGGCCTCATCTGGGGCCGCTGGCACCCTTAGAAGTGGCCTCTTCACGTCCCCAGATTTCTTCATCCCATGGGGACTTCTTACGTGGTGGCTCAGAGTTCCAAAGGCAAGTGGCAATGAGCAAGGTAGAAGATGGGGCAATTTATGGCCTCGCTTTGGCAGTCAGCCAGCATCCCAGCTACTGCATTCTGTTGACCCAAAACCCACCCACACTCAAGGAGAGGGAACCTAGACTCTGACTCTGGATGGAGTTGGGGAACCGGTGACCAGGTTCTAGAAGAGCATGTTGGATGAGAGATATTATTGTGGCTATCTTTGGTAAGTGAGGTCTGCCACAACTTTTGAAATACACCCCCCCCCCCAAATCATTGCAACAATTCTATACGATAGCAGTATCCCCATTTTAGGGATGAGGAACCTGATCTTAGAAATGTTACATAATTTTTTGCAGAATACCATAGCTGCTGCTGCTGCTAAGTCACTTCAGTCGTGTCCAACTCTGTGCAACCCCATAGACGGCAGCCCACCAGGCTCCCCCATCCCTGGGATTCTCCAGGCAAGAACACTGGAGTGGGTTGCCATTTCCTTCTCCAATGTATGAAAGTGAAAAGTGAAAGTGAAGTCACTCAGCTTAGCGACCCCATGGACTGCAGCCTACCAGGCTCCTCCGTCCATGGGATCCTCCAGGCAAGAGTACTGGAGTGGGGTGCCATTGCCATAGCTAGCAATTAGTAAACGGGGATTTGACCCAAAAGGAATTCCAAAGCTCTTGCTCTTTATAACTACAGTTTACTGCTTTCCTAAGACAAAAATAAAAAGAACAGCTTACACACAGCCCTTACTATATGCGGGACACTTTCCTAAGCATTTTTTGTTCTTTACCTCATTGAAAAAATAATAATTGCTACTATTTGTTGAGATTACTATGTGCAAAGCATTTTGTATTAAGGACTGCGGATGTACTATCCCCAAATCTCAGAACAACGGCTTTCAGAGAAAAGTACTATGCCTATTTTATAAGAGGAAACGGAAGAGAGAGATGATGAAGCTGGGGATCTACCCTGCATTATCTAAAACCAGGGCAGGTGGGCAGGCAGCACACCCTGGGTGGGGACCATTGATTCCACAGCAGACTATGAGAGTCGAAGGGAGACTGAAGGCCCCTTTGAAAGTGTGCAAATTTTGCTGTAGAGAGATGTCCCCAGAGCTAAGGGAGCTTGTGCAAAGCTGGACATAACCACTTTGCCTCTGACTTCTAAGTAATTTCAGGGCTTTAAGATACCAGAAGATAACCTTACATTTTCTGAGCTAGCCAATAGATGGAGGCAAGGAAGTAAAAATATGCATCCCCAAGGGATCCCCAGTCCTAGAAGACATATAAGGAATATAAAATGAACACACAAATAATTAAATGCATGGAAGAGATTATGAGAAGTACTGGGCAAGAACATGAGAAAGGATATTATTTATTGAAGCAGGTAAAAGGAGTGATGTCTCTAACAAGAGAGATCAAGGAAAGTTATTTGGAAGAAATAAATCTGAATGGGACCTTGAAAGATAAATAGGATTTCACAGCATAAAGATGAGAGAGCTCTGCTTCACTTTCCCTCACCTTCCACCTTTACCCATTCAGAGCCTTAGCCTCAAAGATATATCACTTTAGAGAGGATTAAAACATACCAGAGTATGCATGACTGCCTCATGCACATACCTTTATTAGTATCTGAAACTCAGAGGAAACAAAGAGTCTTATTTGCATAAAAGACATCCTCCCTCCTGGGAAAATGTTGAAGGACCTTGGGACCTCTAACAAGGTTCCAAAATTGCTGAGAGTTAAACCCCATCTCACTTGCTCTTACCCAGAAAAGTAAGATTCCGTTACCTACGAGCCTTACTTTTCAAGAATAGAAATTACCAGACATATGTTAGGAGACAGTCAGTAGTCTAAAAGGAAAGCCATTCACCTCCACACTGGGCCTTGGCTCTCAAATCTCATCTAGCCCAGTTTCACAGTTCAGCCAGCTTTTGTCAAGACAGCTTGCTATGTCACCTGGAACAAGTCATTTAATTTTTTTTTAATTTATTTTTTTATTGAAGAATAATTGCTTTACAGAATTTTGTTGTTTTCTGTTAAACTTCAACATGAATCAGCCATAGGTCTACATATATCCCCTCCCTTTTGAACCTCCCTCCCATCTTCCTCCCCATCCCACCCCTCTAGGTTGATACAGAGCCCCTGTTTGAGTTTCCTGAGACATAGAGCAAATTCCCATTGGCTAAGTCATTTAATTTTGATGGACTTCAGTTTGTATAGTTGTAAAACAGGAACAGTTTAGAATTAAAGATAAAGGCTTGTGACATCTCTTGGATCCCAGGTTTTCTGCCAGACAGGTGTTACTGGAAAACTCCATCAAAGGCATCACATGTGATTTATGCATAATTTTTAAAAAGTTGTTAAAGACCAGTATACATTTGACCCTTAAAAAGCATAGGGTTTAAAGGCACCAACCCTCTGCACAGTTGAAAATCCCCAGTTCTGCCCTAATCCGAGATTCCTCGATAGACGTAATTCCTCTCTCCATATTCACAGTTATGTGTTCATGGGTTCAGCCAACCACAGATCATGCAGTAATGTGGTCTTACCTACTAAACAAATAAGAAAACAAGTTTGTGTATAAGTGGATACACCTACCTTTTCTTAAGGTAGTTCTACTGTAACATGGGTTTGTAAGAACCTCTAGAAATTCTGAAAGTACAAAAATATAAATACCAGAGAGATCTATATATATATATATATTTTTTTTTACCTTGTAAAGGAGAAACTTGTTTCTGTAGCTAATTCAAGAAAGTGGTGGTCAAAGCAAACCTAAGCAGCCAAAAATAAAAATTCCTTTACACCGATATCTTAGATGCATATCAAAAATCCATCTTATCTCCAAATTATTACAGGAAAAGATATGTAAAATATAAATCTAGAAGTCATAAAATCAGAGAATGCAGCAATCAAACTTGGTAGTCCAGGGACGTCATTGACACAGTGTTTATGAGACGTGGACAGAGGACTGATCGTTTGTGTAGGGTATGAATATATCCCCAGGGACATTGTGTTGCTAGTAATTCCTGCCTTCAGGGAGCTGTAAAAGAACAGGCAAAAGTGAGAGTAGGAATGTTGGGGTTGCAGTTGTTCTGTTCCTGATATGGGGCCAAGGCTACTGATTATGCTGGGGGGTGGGGTGGATAGTTGCTGCTGCTACTGCTAAGTTGCTTCAGTCGTGTCCGACTCTGTGCGACCCCACAGACGGCAGCCCACCAGGCTCCCCCGTCCCTGGGATTCTCCAGGCAAGAACACTGGAGTGGGTTGCCATTTCCTTCTCCAATGCACGAGAGTGAAAAGTGAAAGTGAAGTCGCTCAGTCACGTCCGACTCTTCGTGACCCCATGTACTGCAGCCTACCAGGCTCCTCCATCCATGGGATTTTCCAGGCAAGAGTACTGGAGTGGGTTGCCATTGTAGGGGATAACTATTGTATTACCCTCCTCAATGCTTGTTTCATCAGAGTGGAGTCTGGGAAACAGTGCATCTGTATCAAAGTCCGGGGACCAGTTTAGAATTTTCAGCTCTGACATTTACTCACTAAGGGACCTAGGCAAGTCTCATAACCTCTCTGACCCTCAGTCTCTGTCTGTGTAAAATGAGGATACTGTGAGGGTTATTTGATGAAATCTTGTGAAAGCCCTTCAGTCTGGGGTCCTTGCTGTGTGCAAATTAGAACCCTTCAGATTTTTTTTTTGTAGAAAAAGGAATGGTTTCAGTCCATCTATAAATAACACATTTATAATTATTTTAATTAGTTCAGAAGTGGACATGAGGTTAAACTGCTCAGCAAGCAAGATTAGGAAAGCGCCTGAAAGCTGGGCATGGGCCAAGAGATGGCCCTCTTCCAGGGGCTTGTGAAATCTATTTTGCCTTGAGATTTTGGAGAAAGGGTTAGACAGCTCTGCATGGTGGGGGAGGGGCAGGTCCCTGCGGCCCCCGGGACCTCATAAACCACCAGGCTTCCCTTCCCTCTCTTCTTTGTATGCAATTGAAGAGCTGCTCCCTTGTACTGGCCGGCACCCTCTACCCCACCACAGTTCCACCCTCTCCCTTCCCATTCCTCCCCCATCCAGTCCTGACCCTACGCTCACCCCATTCTCCACCCCAGCACTTGGGCTCTCAACCAGCCACAAGCAATTAAGTTCCAATGTTCAGGACTAATGTCTGCATATCAGATAATCAGAGTAGAGGCAGGGCTTTCTGGGCAAGAAGGTCCCCTCTCTCATTTCCATTACAATGTTAGAACTTGAGTGGGAGAGAAGAGGACAGAATAACAGTCCTCAGGAAACCAGCTTCAATACGCATTTAAAGGGCAGCGACAATATTTAGAAGTTAGGAAGGTCATAAGCGATTTCAAAAATGTGGAGGGAACATCTTGAAATCATGATATATCCCATTAAAATATCTAAGGTCTTGGGATTTAATGCCAAAATGAGAAGATTCAACAATTCTGTATGTTTTCTCCCCACCTACCACCCCAGCATCGTCAGATGAAGCAATCACCCCACTTAAATGGGGCAAGAGGTTTGCAGTTCACCCCAGTCATACCTGCTGGTCTGGGACACCATCTAAATAACCTGCCAGGCATCTATGTGAGGTTAGGTTTAACCGCAGGAACTGAGGTTGCAAGCTCTGAAATTTAGTAATCTGGGTTTTAATCCTGTCTCCACCATGTATTGACCTTTGGTCTTTAAGCAAATTTCTTAACCTCTCTGAGTGTAAATTTCCTCATCTTAAAAATAAGCATGGCTCAGTTCATACTCTCTGAATTGTCATGAGGATTAACACTTAGCATGTGCAGAGCACAGCAGAGACTCAATAAAAGTTAACTTTTGTCATCATTGTTAACAGCGGCCACCAGTGGCCCTCTCTGGGGATTTTTCATGCGTGTCGTTGACAAGGATTGGACACTGCTAGAACAGTGGTTGCCCACAGTCAGCCTGTGCACCCGGCAGAATGCCCCCATCACTCCAAGTGAAAAGGCACAGCCAAATCAGCACTTAGCAGAAAAATTAGAGCTTCTCCGTTGGATAGGGAGACTGATGGGTCCTTCATTCCCTTCCACCACAAAGACTAATCGGTGGCATAGCTGCCTTTTTTACATTTCATTGTATCAAATTTAAATACCAGCCCTATGAAGTAGATATTATTAATAGTCTCCATTGCACATTTAAGACTCGGAGGAGACTCGGTCAGTAACTTGACACAGGTCCCAGAGGAGTGTGGACTCAGAACTGGAAGCCAGGACTTCTCTCTGGCCCTTCTCAGGAGGGATGTTTCTTGTTGATTAAGGAAACTCCTTGAAGTCAAGTTTCCCAAGGTGGCATTAAAGCATGATGATACACAATAAAGGCTGACTGTTAAGCAGAATATATGCTTCCCGAATGGATAAATTCCTACTTCCAAGCACCAGAGCTTGGCCAAAGGGCCAGGTAGAATTGAACTGAGCTGGACTGGGTTATTTCTTGGAGCCCAAAGTACTCGTCTCTGTCTCCCTGATGGTTATCTCAGTCACCTAGCACAGCACTTGTAGAGAAAGAATGTGTATATAAAACATAATGTTAACAGTAATTAATTTGGCTGGCTTGTCAATGGCTGTTCTTCAAAAGAGGGGAAAAAACCAGCAAGGAAAAAAGGAGCATCAGGGAAATCATCACTAGATGTTTCCATTCTGTCAATCCACTCCTATACGCAACCAGCATTTAT
>SJYT01060425.1:27249-61897 GCA_006410635.1 Cephalophus harveyi
ATAGATGGGGAAACAGTGGAAACAGCGTCAGACTTTATTTTTTGGGCTCCAAAATCACTACCGATGGTGACTGCAGCCATGAAATTAAAAGATGCTTACTCCTTGGAAGAAAAGTTATGACCAACCTAGATAGCATATTCAAAAGCAGAGACATTACTTTCCCAACAAAGATCTGTCTAGTCAAGGCTATGGTTTTTCCAGTGTTCATGTATGGATGTGAGAGTTGGACTGTGAAGAAGCTGAGTGCCGAAGAATTGATGCTTCTGAACTGTGGTGTTGGAGAAGACTCTTGAGAGTCCCTTGGACTGCAAGGATATCCAACCAGTCCATTCTGAAGGAGATCAGCCCTGGGATTTCTTTGGAAGGAATGATGCTAAAGCTGAAGCTCCAGTACTTTGGCCACCTCATGTGAAGAGTTGACCCATTGAAAAAGACTCTGATGCTGGGAGGGATTGGGGGCAGGAGGAGAAGGGGACGACCGAGGATGAATGGCTGGATGGCATCACTGACTCAATGGATGTGAGTCTGAGTGAACTCTGGGAGTTAGTGATGGACATTGAGGCCTGGTGTGCTGCGATTCATGGGGTCGCAAAGAGTCGGACACAACTGAGCAACTGGACTGAACTGAACTGAACTTAGACTTTACATATAAGTGATGTACATTTTTATGACTTACTTCACTTGGTCTGATGATCTCTGGATCCGTCCATGCTGCTGCAAATGGCATTTATTTCATTCATTTTTATGGCTAAGGTAAGGTGAGGTAAGGTGAAGTCGCTCAGTCCTGTCCGACTCTTTGCGACCCCGTGGACTATAACCTACTAGGCTTCTCCATCCGTGGGATTCTCCAGGCAAGAATACTGGAGTGGATTGCCATTTCCTTCTCCAGGGGATCTTCCCGACCCAGGGATCGAACCCAGGTCTCCCGCATTGGAGGCAGATGCTTTAAACTCTGAGCCACCAGGGAAGGTCTTATGTGATTTATATATATTGAGCTTCGCAGGTGGCGCTAGTGGTAAACAACTCCCCTGCCAATGTAAGAGACATAAGAGATGCAGCTTCGACCCCTGTGTCAGGAAGATCCCCTGGAGGAGGTCATGGCAACTCACTCCACTATTCTTGTCTGGAGAATCCCCATGGACTGAGGAGTCTGGCGGGCTACAGGCCATGGGGTCACAAAGCGTTGGACACGACTGAAGTGACTTAACATGCATGTACACACCTATATACAAATATTTATATCTTTATCCATGGACATTTAGGTTGCTTCCATGCGTGCATGCTTAGTAGCTAAGTCATATGTGACTCTTTGCAACCCCATGGACGGTAGCCTGCCAAATTCCTCTGTCCAAGGGATTTTCCAGGCAACAATACTGGAGTAGGTGGCCTTTCCCTCCTCCAGGGGATCTTCCCAAATCAGGGATCAAATCAATGTCTCCTGTGTCTCCTGCACTGGCAGGCAAATTCTTTACCACTGAGCCTCCTGGGAAGCCCCAGGTTGCTGCCATGTCTTGGCTGTTGTAAATAGTGCTGCAGTGAGCATTGGGGTGCTTATATTTTTGGTTGTTTTTTTAACAATTTGTTTAAAAAGGAAAGGTTTAGAAATTGAATATTTTAATACAGTTTAAAACACTGATCAGCTTAGTCCATGGGCTGTTACTCAAGTATCGAAAGTAAATCTTTCCAAATATCAGGATAAAATAAAATGTTGCATATTTGCATTAGGACTCCTTTTATTATGAAATGAATTTCTGTGCAACTTCTTTTTTCATCATTATTTCATTTAATTTTATTTATTTATTAACTGACAAAAAACTTTGCAATTTTGTTTTGGTTACTGCCGTACAACATGAATCATTCATAATTTTATATATATATATATCCCTTCCATCCTGCACCTCCCTCCCCTCCCCTCATCTTACAGAGTGCAAGGCTGAGTTCCCTGTGTTATTTAGCAACTTTCCACCAGCTATCTATTTTACTCATGGTAGTATATATATGTCAGTGCAACTTTCTCAATTTGTCTCACCCTCATCTTCCCCTTTTGTGTCCACAAGTCCCTTCTCTACTAAGTTCATCAGTTCCATTTCTCTAGATTCCATATATACATATATGTATGTTAATATATAATACTTGTTTTTCTCTTTCTGATTTACTTTACTGTGTAAGAGGCTATAGGTTCACCCACTACACTACAACTGACTCAAATACATCTCTTTTATGGCTGAGTAATATCCCCTTGCATATATGTACCACAGCTTCTTTATCCATTCATCCATCGACAGGTACCTAGGTTGCTACTATGTCCTGGCTATTATAAATATTGCTACAATGAACATGGGGATTCATGTATACGTTAAAACTGTGGTTTTCTTTTGGTTATATGCCCAGTAGTGGAATTGTTGGGTCTGATGGTAGATTTATTTATTTACTTATTTATTTTTGATGGTAGATTTATTCCTAGGATTTTAAGGAATCTGCTTACTGTTCTCCATAGTGGCTGTATCAGTTTACATTTCCACCAACAGTGCAAGAGGGTTCCCTCTTCTCCACATCCTCTCCAGCATTTATTGTTTGTAGAGTTTCTGATGATGGCCGTTCTGGCTAGTGTGAGGTGATGCCTCACTGCAGTTTTGATTTCAGTTTCTCTAAGAATGGCAGTATTGAGCATCTTTCACGTGTGTACTGGCCATCTGTATGTCTTCTTTGGAGAAACGTCTGATTAAGTCTTCTGCCCCTTTTTTAATTGAGTTGTTTGTTTTTCTGATGTTGAGCTATGTGAGCTGCTTATATATTGGAGGTTAATCTTTTTATGCTTTTGAATTAGTTTTCTCCAGACACATGCCTGAGGTTGAGATTGCTGGATCACATGGTAACTCTTCAGTTTTTTGCTGAACCTCCATGCTGTTCTCCGTAGTGGCTGTACCAACTTACATTCCCACCAACAGTGTAAGAAGTTGGTCTTTCTACACTTCCTCTGCAGCATTTATTGGTTGTGGATTTTTTGATCATGGCCATTCTGACTGGTGTGAGATAATATCTCATTGTAGTTTTGATTTGCATTTCTCTAATAATTAGTGGTGTTGAGCCTCTTTTCCCATGCAGTTGACCTTCTGTATGTCTTCTCTGGAGAAATGTCTGTAAAGATTTTAAATAAGGGAGCAATACTGCCCACTCTTCTGTCAACAAGATGCACCCAAAACAGACCTGAGTTACGTGGTGATGCTTCTTCTATATTTAGTCTCAGCTGTAGTGTGAGCATCTTATCAAACGTATGCCTTTAGGGAATTTTCAGGGACAATGATAATTCTATGTGGCTCTCCACATATTTCTTGATTTCAGATCCTAAGCCCTACAGAAGTAGCATTACTCTGTTGGAACTGAGAGGCAACTGAGTCCAGTGGTTAAGGGCTGAGACTGTGGAGTCAGACAGACCCGAGCTGAGCCACTCCTCTGACCGTTACTAGCTGTGTAACCTCAGACAAATACTGAACCCCCTAAGCGTCAGTTTCCTGACCTGTAAAATGTAGAAACAACGGCACCTGTCTCCTACTTTGTGGTATGAGTTAAAGCAGTAATGTGTAGAGAATGTCTGGCCCATGGTAAGCTCCTAATAAATGATTGCACTTAGGATAGCTGGAATTATTATTAGGCTTATCTCTGCTGTTGGGACAGAATTACCCTCCAAAGGCTAGTTTGTCTCCTAGCTCATTTGCCCATGATGATCGTTTGACCATCATCAGTGGTCCTTGCACAAGCTCCATGTTAGTAAACCTCCCAATCTTGTTGGTTTAGTAGGCAAAGTCTAGCAAAAACATAGAGTCTCATGGGGAAAAATAATGAAAAGAGGCTCCCTGGTGATGAAAAGGATGGGTATGAAGAATTTCACTATTTTACAAATGTAATTCAGCTGATGTCCAAAAAGGGGAACTCGTGAGCTCTAAGACTGCACCGCAGGAGGACAGAGGCAGGGCTAGAACTTTCTGGCTTCCAGTCCCCTTCCGGCTTCCTTCCCAGCTCCTATATACAGACCATGTCTAATTAGAAGGCCGCTGCAGAACTATAGAATCAGACTATTAAGATCCCTGGTGACCCTGTTGCAAACTTGAATATTCCTTGTTCTGTCCCTTAGAGATTTGTGTGTCTCCACTCTCCCCAATCTGTTTCCTGAAATGCTAATGATCAGATCTCAAATATCAAAAGACTGCTTTTTCACCAGTCTTCCAACATTTTTCATGACCATTCTTTCCACCACCCCCACCACTGCAGAAATTTACTATATGACCAGACAGATGAAATAAACACACACACACACACACAAAAACAGCTCTTCTAAAGTAGTCAGAAGTATGGGATTTCCCTGGTGGTCCTGTGGTTAATACTTCACTTTACAGTGGAGGGGGTTCGGAGTGCTAAGATCCCACATGCCTTGGGGCCAAAAAAACACAAAATATAAAACAGAAGCAATAATATAACAAATGAAATCAAGACTTTAAAGATGGTCCACATCAAAAAATCTTTTAAAAGTAATGTAGTCAAATTAAAGGGAAGCCTGTTTTAGCCAGTGATGAGGAAAGCTTCCTTCTAGAAAGACTTCCTCTGTCCCCCAGTACCACCAAGTTGTCAATAAAACATTGGCTCTAGTCTTCTTAATGTGGGCAAGTCTTTTGCCTTTTCAGCTGAAATTTAAAAATAATCCTGAGGCATTTGAGGCCGAATCTAGTGAATATACTAAAAGGTTAGGTGGAAGCAGTGAATTCTCCTTGAGGTTTTGCTGGAAGAAGGGGATCGGACCTGAAGTTCTGTGAGAGCCTTAGAAATGAGACCCTTGCATGCTACTGCCAAAGAAGAAACGCCAAAGATTTGAGCAATAGGAAAAGCTTTAAAATTTGTCTTTAACTTGGAGGGGAGTAACAAAAACAATATCCATGTTTGCTCAACACTTCATTTTTAACACTTAAAAAAGTTTTACTGGAAACAATAAAATACAGAAACACCAAATTCTCATTTTAAGGTAAAACTGACAACATCTTCTAGAACTTTCCTAGTATTCTACCATTCTTATCACTATTAAAAAAAAAAAAACAAGTTCTAGATCCAAAATAATGAATCTGCTGGTAAACATTCTTCTCATGGTTCTAGCTATCACCCCACTTAATTTTTTTCATTTTGCATTTGTACCTTCTCAAGAATGAGTAGCAATTTTTATTTGAATAATATCTGTGAGAACTGGAATTACTTTCTTCATATTAATCAAAAAAAAAAAAGCACACACACCCTGATCAAACAATTAACACATGACAGAAATCTGCTGATCGTTTTCTATAAATTTATAATCCTCAGAGCTCCCCTGGTAAGTAGATATTATTATTATTTATAGGTGTGTGCATGCATGTTAAGTCACTTTTATTCATTTCCAACTCTATATGGCTGTAGGGACTATAGCCTGCCAAGCCTTCTGTCCATGGGATTCTCCAGGCAAGAACACTGGAGTAGGTTGCCATGCCTTCTTCCAGGGAATCTTCCCAACCCAGGGATCGAACCTGTATCTCTTATGTCTCCTGCAATGGCAGGCAAATTATTTACCACTAGACCCACCTAGGAAGCTCATTTTATGGATGAGGAAACTGAAATTGAGAGAGATTTAATAACTTGTTCAATGTCATCAAGCCAGATTCCACAAAAAAATCTTTTATTAAATGAGCAACTCCTCATTGCCAGTAGTAGTGAATTATATTCATTGCCATTTAATGAGGATATACATATATGTGTATAACTGATTCACTTTGCTGTATATCTCAAGCTAACAAAACATTGTAAATCAACTATACTCCAATAAAAAAAACTTTTTTTAAAAAAAATAGATGAAAAAAAATTTTTTGGTCCAGGAAAGAATTTGCTTTTGTGAAAAGAACATGATTTTGTATTTACATCCTCTAACCAGAAATCCAGAGTATAATTTACTTTTGGCCTCCAGACCTTAGTGAAATTTGCTGTTATTTGCTATATGCTCACTAATGTCAATCAGATGAAAAGCCCATTATGGCCAGCAGTGTAGGGAAAGGGTCTGTGTTGATCCTGCTATTGGTCATTCCATGTTTGAGTACTTAATTAAGGCAGCTGATTCCTCTTTAGTTGGCTAAGTAAAAATGATATTATTTAAATTCCATTAAGTGGAAAATTGTGTTATGTTTATTGGTTTACTTGCAAAATTCTCAGGGTTTATTTCCTTTTCAGAAGCCCCTTTCATATCTCAAGCATCACAATGAGGAAATACAGATTTCATCAAAAATTATGGTAGAAACTGAGATGTCAACATAGATACAACTTCTCATTTGCTTATTGTTGATCTTAATTAAATACAACATATGTTCATAGGTTTAAATTCCATATATATTTTAATCTATTCCATTCCCAGTTTTTATGCTGAGAACTTCTTATCTTGTATTCATTACATTGGGAGGCAGCCTAGTCTCACATGATTGCGATGGTACTTTCCTGGCCACCAAGGAACTCTCCTCTATGACAATGAATGGGAACCCACTCATTCATTAACTCAGGAGCTCACCTGAGCCTCTTCTTCCCCAGGCGTTACATTAGTCTCTGGGGACACTGATTGGAGTGAGGCACAGTCCTTAGTACAGAACCCAAGGTCTTCCAAAGAAAACAGGTCAACCCTGCTCATCTGTTAGTATCCTTATGTAGCTCACATTTTAAAGAATAGCACTTACACTGAGAAAACTCAAGTCATACCTGGTAGATTCCAAATGCTGATGACACTGAGTCAACACCACACTTTCCCTCTCTGATGGCATTGCCCCAAATACCAGAACAGTTCTAATCCCAAGCTGCCTCCCTGGAATACTGGGAGGAGAAAATACACAATGGGTATGAAATTCTTTCAAACCTGTGAAGTGCTATTTCATGAGGAAGAATCATTTTGGCAGCAATACTTGTGAGGCACTTTAGGGTTCATGCAGGGTGATAAAGTCCTTTTGTCTCGTAGAGTGGGCTGGGTTGGCAAATGTCATCCCCATTTTACAGGTGCGGAAAAGGAGGGGTGACCAAGGGACTTTCCCATGCTGCCCAGCTTATAGACGCCTATAATTCATAATAAGAATTCTGGCTGCTACCATCCCCTGATTGAATCAGATGGGGTTTTTTAAAAGCTTGCAGTTCAACGTCTGGTGCATGGCAGGTGTGCGATGAATGTTTCTTGAAACTGATTTCCACTTGCAATTTTGAATACCATTCTACAATCCCCAACCCTTTCTTCAAGTGATGGGTGTATTTCTGGGGAAACCACAGAATCGAGGGATACAGGAGAAAGAGTATTTGGCCTTTTCCTGATAGACCAGTGGTTGACCACTGTTTGCACTAGTATGTCATGATCTGCAGTGAATTATGTGTAAGTGATTTTTACTAATAGCTCATAGCACCATCTGATTGATATTTGCCAAAGATTTGCTTTTTAAAGTAGATTCAATTTTCTTCCTATAACAAATGTCACTTTCACTCTCTCCTGTCCAAATGTACTTTTTGGTAGGAGGCAAAAGGTGAAGGCACAGCCAGGCAACAATGGTCTGAGTCTCTTCATTTGCTCACTGAGCCTCATCTTTGGGTCCTGGATTTGGCTCAGACGGTAAAGAATCTGCTTGCAATGCCGGAGACCCAGGCTCCATACCTGGGTTGGGAAGATCCCCTGGAGAAAGGAATGGCAACCCACAACAGCCTTCTTGCCTGGAGAATTCCATGGTCAGAGGAGCCTGGTATGCTACAGTCCATGGGATTGCAAAGAGTTGAATATGACTGAGCAACTAATTCTCTACACTAGGAGGAGGACACCAGTCCAAAAAGGCAGTGGTGTTCTACGTTGACAGGTTCTAGCACAACACAGCCTGGGCCAGGCTCTTCCCTGCTCACTCACCTATCAGCATCCCGAGTCAGGGGAGGAAGGAAGAGACTTAGACCGTGCAGGGTAGGGACTGGGAAGACTTGTCTGTAGTGAGTAATCCTGAGGGAGGGAGAGTGGATGAGCCAAAAGCTGTCAGATAGATGAGCTATTCCTCGGCAAATGGGTGGGTGAGCGCCAGCCCCCAGAAGCAACATCCCAATTTCCAGTAGGCTGCCCAGGCCTGGCTGGGAGCCCAGGAAGCAGCCTCAAGCCCTTCCCTGGGAAAGAGATGGGTAACAACTGGGAAGGATGTCAGGGAGGCAGGGTCCCAATCAAATGCGTAGCGTGTGGGGTCTCAGGGACCTAGGATGCAGGACGATAAACTGAAGCAGAGCAGTAAGAGGGGGCTGAACAGTGGAGAAAGGCTGAGAGAATGAGGCCAAATAGGCATGGGTTTACCCTGGAAAACTGTTGTCAGAGCCTCTGGAAGCAAAACCTCACTCTAGACTCTTCAACAGGTGGGAAATGGCTCCTGGCACCACCCTGGCCGCGCGGGGCTGAGAGCAGGTTGCAGACCCGCTCTTGGATCTTTGAACCTTCCCGGCTCCTAAATGTCTTCCTCTGTGCCTGGCGCACTGCTGCCTTCCTGGGCTCACCCTGCTCCCCTCTCCTCTACTAGATCCCCTATTTCTAGCTTCACATCTTTTCATTTTTCCTGGTTCCTTCCTTGTTTGGAGGAAAGACATCCTCCAGGAACTTTCTGAGACAAGGTACATGGCAGCGGAAAAAGCTCTGAAGCCTGGAGTGTCTAACAGTGCCTTTATCCTCCCGCCTCAGTAGAGTTCTGTGTTGAAAGTAACTCCTTCAGAATTTGGAAGGCGTTGCTCCTCTCTCTTCCAGTTTCCAGGGCAGCCATTGAGCAATGCAAAGACCTTCACGTGGCTCATCTCTTGCCTGGCTCTCACTCTCACTGCAAGCTGCAAGATGTCTTTGTCCCCAGAGTTGTGCAATTCCACAGTGATTTGCCTCAAGGAAATGTACTTTCACACACTGTTCTAGGCTCTCAGTGGGCCCTTAAATCTCGAAACTCATGTCCTTCAATCTTGGGCAATATTCTTGAATTATTTTATTGATGATGTCCTTAATCATTTTCACTTTTCTCTTTCTGAAATTCCTATTATTTAGATATGGAACCTCCTAAGTCTGTCTTCTAATCTTCTTCTCTTTTCTCCCATACTTTCCATTTCCTTGGGACTTTTTGTTTTTGCTGTACTTTACAGGAGAGCTCCTCAACTTTATCTTTCTCCTAATGAGTACAATTTCCTTAAAATTTTTTTCCTCATGCTTTGTACTCGCTCCATGGACTCCATCTCCTCCAAACCTTTTTTCTCTGTTTGTTTTGATCTCCATCTATTATGCTAGAAGCTCTTCTTAGCTATCTAACAGTATTTAAGAACTGGAGATAAAAGGCTGGCTGGATGTGCAGGTGGGATTTGCCACCTGCAAACCAGAGTGAAAGCCACTCTGGGAGAGCCAGCTGAACCTGTGTTGGGAACCCCTGTTACCAACTCTTCTAGTTCTTTCTTCTGGGAACTAGTGAGACTGTTTGTTTTGATCTCCATCTATTATGCTAGAAGCTCTTCTTAGCTGTCTAACAGTATTTAAGAACTGGAGATAAAAGGCTGGCTGGACGTGCAGGTGGGATTTGCCACCTGCAAACCAGAGTGAAAGCTACTCTGGGAGAGCCAGCTGAACCTGTGTTGGGAACCCCTGTTACCAACTCTTCTAGTTCTTTCTTCTGGGAACTAGTGAGACTCTCCAAAGAAGATCCTTCCAATGCCTTGGGTAGTTGGCACAGTTATAGGCCCCCAAAGATGTCCAAATGCTAATCTTGCAATTATGTTACCTTCCATGTCAAAGGGGATTTTGCAGGTATCATTAAATTCAAAATCTTTACATGGAGAGATTAACCTGGATTATTCAGTGGACCCACTTTCATCTTAATGATTCTTAGAAGATGGAAGCAAAAGGCTCAGAATCAAAAAAGGAGATATGACTGTGGAAGAAGGGACCAACTTATGGAGCTCTGAGCCCAAGGAATGTGGGCAGCTTCTAGAAGCTGGAAAAAGCAAGGATATAGAATCTCCCACTGGGCATCCAGAAGGAACACAGGGCTATCTCCACCTTGATCATAGTTTAGTCTGAAAGCAATTGCACACTTCTGACCTCTAGAACTGTAAAATAATAAATCTGTGTTGCTTGGTAATTATTTATATAACAGCTTGGCACTAGGAGCTGGCAGTGAGCATGATGTTGACTTTCATTGTACAGATATGCCCTCCACGTCTTTCTGTTCAGTGTGGGGCTATGCCTCAACCTACCTGGTGTCCTTCATCAGAGAAACTCTGTTGAACATGACTTCTCTCCAGATACCTGCATATGTGCCAGGTGAGGGAGGGGCAGCCTCCCAGAAATGTGAAGCAAGGGATGGGGGAGGGGGTTTGGGAGTCTCACTGCTCCCCTCCCCTTGGGTCCAGAAGTCCCTGGGCTATGTGCAGGTTCTCCTGGGAGTCACGCGGACCGGCAAGTCTCCCCACCACTGACTCGGGGTCAGGCTTCCTTGCAGCCTCTTTTCCCCCTGCTTTCCAGTGGCTCGCGTGCAGCTGTTACCTTCTCTTCCATTCTCTCTGTCTTCATCAGATTATGACTTTTACAAAAGCTCCTATAGCAGAACTTCCCTGGTGGTTCAGTGGTTAAGAATCTGCCTTGCGGTGCAGGGGAGGCGGGTTCAATCCCTGGCAGGGAAACTAAGATGCCACAGTCTGCAGGGCACCTAATTCCACATGCTGCATCTACTGAGCCCATGCACCACCAAAAAATAAAATCAAAGCTTCTGTGAAGCTTTGTCCAAGGGAGTAAAACCAGATACATGGCTCTGTCCGATGGCTTTCTCAGGAAGTGGTGCCTTCATATTTCCTTCACTCATGAGATCTCAGCCTTCTGAGAGCCCTTTGGGGGAGCCAGAGCTCACACCTCACACCCTCTCTCTCCCAGGGACACTGGGTCTCTAGTGACTTGGAATGTCTCTTTTGACCATTATTCAGGGTCCTCCCCTCTCCCTGATCTGTATCTCTCTGGCTCCTGCAGACCCAGAAGTATGCCCCAGAATGTTGCAGTAATCATGAAAATACTGAAATACTTCCCTACTCATTATGAATAGTAAACTTTTCCTAATCACCCCAAACACAGATGCTCCCTGGATACACTAGCTTGCAAGGGCTGCCATAACAAATGACAAATGTCACAGGCTGAAACGGCAGAAGAGCATTTCCTCCCAGTTCCAGAGAAGCCCAAGATCAAGGTGTCAGCAAAGTTAGATTCCTCTGAGGTGCCCTCCTTGGCTGGCAGGTGGCCACCCTCCTGCTGCCTCTTCACAGGGTCGTCCTTCTGGGTGCACCCCTGGGATCTCCCTGCATGTCCTGATCCCCTCTTCTTGTAAGGACACCGGTCAGGTTGGATCAGGACCTGTTTTCACTTAATTACCTCTGTGAAGGCCCTGTCTCCAAGGGTTGCAAGAAGGGGGACCCCTTCCAGGACCAGAGAATGGGCTCTTGTCTAACATCTGAAATGAGCTGTCCAAGGAGACGCATACTGACAAAAAACAAGAAGACTTTATTGGAGAGGGGCGTCCAGGCAGAGAGGAGCAGAGTTAAGGGAAACCAGGAGAACTTCACTGCCACGTGGCTCACACTCTCAGGGTTTGTGATGATGCGGTTAGTTTCCAGCTTGTCTCTGGCCAATCACTTTGCTTGGTCCATAGTCTAATTCAGCGTCCTTCCCAATGGTGTACACATGTCTCAGCCAGGAAGGATTCCAGCAAGAAGGACTCTGGGAGGTTGGTTATCTCCTCCCTCTTTTGGTCCCCTCTGAATTCTCCTGGTTACTTTTTAGTGGCAGCGGTTAGTTTGTGTCCCTTATCGGAATGCCCTGTTGTGAGACAGCTCGGGCAAGCAGGCCTGGCCAAGGAAGGCAGTTTGGGTCAACAATTCCCTAACACAAATACAGTCCCATTCTGAGGTCCTGGAGGTGAGGGCTTCTGCGTATGAATTGTCAGGGGACGCAGCTGAGTCCAGGACACTGGCCCTCCTTGATTGTGCCCCAGGATTCTGACCGCTTGGTGTCCCTGCCATACCTGCGCTCACATATCCACAAGAGCAGCTCTGAACCCACCACTTTCTCTTTTCTCCCTGTAAGCCTGGGCTGTGTGACCAGTGCTGCCAAGACAGCCTTGGACCCAGACACCCTCCCTTGGAGCATGATGGGAAATTAAGAAACTCTCTGTGTTCAGAGTCATATTTTTATTTCCTTGCTGCTAAATATTTTAGGGCTTCCCTAGTGGCTCAGACGGCAAAGTGTCTGTCTACAATGCAGGAGACCCGGGTTCGATCCCTGGGTTGGGAAGATCCCCTGGAGAAGGAAATGGCAGCCCACTTCAGTATTCTTGCCTGGAAAATCCCATGGACCGCGGAGTCTGGTAGGTTACTGTCCATGGGGTTGCAAAGAGTCGGACACAACAGAGCGACTTCACTCACTCAAAAATATTTTAAAGATGAAAACAAGATACTATGTACACATATTGTGTGTGGTTCTAAAATAAAGATTCTCGTTTATCCCCTTGAAGGTGTGGCCCGCTTCTGGCCACATTTCCAGTGTCAGTTTACAAGAAAGTGAAAAGTGTTAGTCACTTCAGTCATGTCTGACTCTTTGAGACCCCATGGACTGGAGTCTGCCAGGCTCCTCGGTCCATGGAGTTATCCAGGCAAGAATACTGGAGGAGGTTGCCATGCCCTCCTCCAGGGGATCTTTCCAAGCCAGGGACTGAACCCAGGTCTCCTGCACTGCAGGCAGATTCTTTACCATCTGAGCCACCAGGGAAGCCAGTTTACAAAGGTACTAAGAAATCCTCGGTCAATAGCTATTCATACTGCAATTATATGGATCTTTTTAAAATGTCCACAGAGGGTGGAAATCTTCATGGAAAACCATGTTACTGCAGATAAAAGTTGAGGTTTTGGACTCAGAACTGCATTTGAATTCTGCTTCCATTACCGATTAATTGTGCAAGCAAATGACTGAGCCTTTTCATTTCTTCCTTTGTAATAACATGTAGCTTATGAGGCCATTTTCAGAACAAACCAGATAAGGTACAAACAGTACCTTACAGACAGTAAGATCTACACAAGGTCTCAACTAGAGAGTAGGCTACTCCAGAAATATAGCTCCCTCTCTGCTCCACCCATCCCCACACCCCACCTCCACCCCCCACCCCTCTTACCCCAGACCAGACCACAGTCTTAACACTGGTATATCTGCACCCTTTCCATCAGATCCCTCCCTGGTTGGCTCCCAGCCCCAAATCTCACTGGTTCTTTGTAAAATCCTTTGTCCTCTTTCATCCAATGAAGAGAGTTGTGCAAATCCCATATTAATAGATCCCGTTGGCCATTTCACTGGACAGGTTTGGATTTGAAAGAGTATTTGCGAGTTGCACTCAGTCTTTCTCAGAGGCCCTAGGAAGGTCTAGGAACCTCTCAGGATTAACACCACCTCCCAGCCCTCAGACCAGCTCCTGCGTGAGCTAAAGTGCCTCTTCCACTTCTCCCTGGCTCCCAGAAAAGGAAAATATCAACTTGCTGGCAAAAGTTTTTAAAAAATTTAGAGGAGGAAGAAAAGGAATATTTAATGACCATATTTTTTAAAAATCTGGAGGCCCCTGATATCAGACTTCCCCCAGGATGGGATGTGTACATTCTTAGTCACTCAGTCGTGTCCAAGTCTTTGTGGCCCCATGGACTGTAGCCCGCCAGGCTCCTCAGTCCATGGAATTCTCCAGGCAAGAATACTGGAGTAGGTTGCCATTTCCTCCTCCAGGGGATCTTCTCGACCTGGGACTGAACCTGCATCTCCTGTGTTGTAGGCAGATTCTTTACCACTGAGCCATCAGGGAAGCCCTTCCCCAGGATATCTCTCCCAAAACTTTCTACTCCCTACTCTTAGTCTCTATCATATTTTCTTTGTGTTACGGTTCCTTGTAGCTTTATCGACTCTCATGGACTCTTGGGAACCAAGGTCTTTGCCTGGTTCTTTTTCATCTCACATTCCCTCACTACCAAGCATCCAGTAAGCAGTTAAGATGCATGCTCAATGAATGGAAAGTTAAATAGATGAATTCCTAAATAAATGAACATGTAAATTAATAGACAGCATGAAAGTAAAAGTTGCTCAGTCACGTCCGACTCTTTGCAACCCCATGGTCTCTACAGTCCATGGAATTCTCTAGGCCAGAATACTGGAGTGGGTAGCCTTTCCTTTCTCCAGGGGATCTTCCCAAACAAGGGATCGCCCACATTGCAGGCAGATTCTTTGCCAGCTGAGCCACAAGGGAAGTGCAACAATACAGGAGTGGGTAGCCTATCCCTTCTCCAGAAGTTCTTCCTGACCCAGGAATTGAGCCAGGGTCTCCTGTATTGCAGGTGGATTCTTTACCAGCTCAGCTAATAGATAGCATATCTCTGAATAAATGTTTGAAGGTGATTGAATGAATATATGTAGAAACAAACACATGTAAGAAAAAGTAAATGTTGTACATGCACAAAAATGTATGCATATACCTTGATAGAGTGCATTAATTAATCCATTAATGAATGGATTAAGAGGTGAGGAAGTATATCAATGAATGTGAATTAATTCAATAACACATGTGAAGGTGAAGTCACTCAGTCGTGTCCAACTCTTTGCGACCCCGTGGACTGTAACCTACTAGGCTTCTCAATCCATGGGATTCTCCAGGCAAGAATACTGGAGTGGATTGCCATTTCCTTCTCCAGGGGATCTTCCCGACCCAGGGATCGAACCCGGGTCTCCCTCATTGAAGGCAGACGCTTTAACCTCTGAGCCACCAGGGAAGCCCTTCAATAACACATACGTGAATGAATATTAGACAAGTGAACATATGAGTGGATGAGTACATGAATACATAAATGAACTTATGCATGGAGGAGTGAATGAATATATGAATGCACTGTTGAAAGCATGCATGCAGGAATGAATGAATGGAGAATGAGCCAACAAATGGGTGAACGAATGCCTTCCCTCCTTCCCTCAGGACCTCCCCACCCCCTTAAGTGTGCTGGTGATCAGAAAACCTAAGATTCAGAGGGTCAGTTGAGATTCCAGGAGGCAATGTTCAAGGCTAAAGGTCTAAGGGTAGACTAAGGGCTAGGGCCCAACTGTGCATAGAATATCTCTTTGCTGGGAGTCCCTTGGAGCAGCTGCCACATCGCCTCAGACCTGGACACAGAGGCGGCCACTGACTCCAGCCAGAGGAACAGTAGGTGACTGCTCCAGGGGGCATCAGGCACAGGCAATCCCCCTCTGGCCAGAGTTCCCTTTGCCCTACTCCCTCCCAGCACCCCACTCCACCTCCAGACAAGAGCACAAGCTGGCAAGGCAGCCACAGAAAAGGAAATTAGTTCTCCGCATCCAAGGACAGCCTCCTTTAATGAAGAGGCTGCTGCAATAGCTTTGTAACAAGCAGCAACTCCTGTGTTGCGTTACAACAGGTTGAGCCATTCCACGCTCCCCAGTGCCAGGGCTCAGGGAAAGAGGGAGGGAAAAACCACACCTGAAAGCACTTCTCCACACAGGCGGCCCCGGGTCCGGACTCCACCAGGACTCGAAAGAACTGCCCCATTTCTCATCAAAGAGCTCAGCGTCCTAACTCCCCTGCCTGCTCATCACTGAGCGATGCTTTTCTTTGCTTCTTTTTTTTTTTTCTACTTCAGAATCCGAGCTCCAGCCAGCTCTGAGTGACTGACACCTTCTCCTCTCTTGGGCCTGGGAGTGGATTCATTCAGGATCGTGGTAAACCGGTATTTCAGGTCCCCTTGGCAACCCCCGGCACTCTATCTCCTGAGGATTGTGCTTCTAAAGGACCTCGTGGAGACAAGACTTCTGGGTGAGAATCAACACCTTCTTCTTTGTTTCTTCGCTGCCACATTCAGGCTGGGTTGCTGTTTCGAAGAGAGGTGAGGTTGGTTGGGAGGAAAGGCTGTCCTGGAAGTTAGGAATGGGTAGGTAAAAGGTGAAAGGGGAAGGGGCCGACTGAAAGATTCCCGGGAACACCACCTCCCAGTTCAAGTCTCACTGGGTCCCTGCTTTTCTTATGACGCAACCTTAGAGTAACACCTCCCACTGGAGGTCAGGGTACCCATCCAGCCTCAGACACACGTCAGTGATTGAATTAGTCATCTCAGATGTGCACAGATACCTGGAAGAAATGTCCTGGATCACAACCTCACCGGCCACACATGAGAGGGTGGGCGGAGGGGCCTGGGCGGATGCCTCTCTAGAGGTGAGGGGGCAATGCTGTGGTGTTTTGCGTGACATCTTTCAGCTCCAACTCTCGTTTCCTTTATCTGTGAAGGACTGCTTGAAAATTATGTATTTTCCCACAAAGGGCTTTGAACAGAGTCAAAGAAGTCTGTAGAGCTCTACCCACCACTACCTATCCCCCCCTCCTACACACACACACACACACACACACTTTGGTTTGGGAGGAAGGGTGGCAGAAGGTGAAAGTGGCTACGGAAAGACTCTGGCCTTGTTGCCAAACTCCAAACAAGAGTCACTGATGAAGACAATGACGTGCAAATTACTGATTTTTATTGGACCCTTTGGGGAATATAGTTGTTTGTCAGGAAATGAAAGAGAATGTTTGTGCTTATAAAATTATATGGAAAATCAATGCAGTGTTAAGTATATTTCTTCAGTTACTGGAGTCAAGGAATGTTCTCCAGCCAATTCTAGCAAGCTCGGAGGGAGGCAGAGACGTCCGTAAGTACAGGCAAGGGGGTTGGGCAGAAAGGTCAAGTTGCTGTTGACCGCTACTCTCCTTCACCTGGAGAAATGCCCAAGGGGCATGAGATGATGCAGGCCGTGCGGTGGCTGCACTCCAGGTATTCCCAGCGATGCTGAGAACCTCATGCCGCAGAATAGTCTTCAGTCTAGGCCTGTCTTTGGTTGTCCTGTCTGTGGGCTCCAGCCTAGCGGATCTGAGCCCTGAGTCCCTCTCACAGATGGGCTGGCCCCCCGGGGGAGTTGAGAGGCCACAGAGCATGTTGCAGGGGAGGAGACAGGAACTCCACCTTGTCTGAGTGGCTCAAGAGTTTTCAGTCATAGTAGAAGCAGGGGCTTGGCACTCATAAGTGGGCTCTGTGGGCCTTGAACAAGGGGTTGAAGGGGGGCATAGGAACAGCCAGGGCACCTGTCTGTTTGCCAAGCATTTGTCATTGCACTATTGCTGAAGGTCTTTAACAGGAAGAAGTGAGTAAGAGTCACAAGTCAAGCAAATTAGGTAGAACTTTTAGAAGATCATAGATTGATAGCCAAGAAGCTGCCAGCCAAACTCCTACTTGTGACTGTAAATTTCTTCTTACCAGATGAGAATGAATTGATATTTAAGAGGCTGAATTGGGGAGCCAGACAACCTGCTCTGTGACACAGTCCTCTGCTGTGTGACCCAGGGCAAATGACTGCTCTCTCTGGGTTCCCGCTCCTTTGTCTGAATTCTTTGTAATAAGGAGCCCTCGAAAATGTCTTCCTGCTCTAAATCCTGTGATGCTATGATGAGAAAGTCTTATTGATTAGTAGAAACAATGCTGTTGTGGTGAAGAGGGGGCCTGGACTGATTGGGGCACAAATGGTTGTTCCGTCACTTAATAGCCACGTGTCTTCGGCAGGCCAGTGAACTTTTCTATGCTTCCATTTCTTCAATTGAAAAATGATTTTGCTAGTTAGCTCCACCTCCCCGCCATCCATAGTTGAGTTGCCTTGAGGATGAAACATAGTAATGCATGCCAGGGTACATGCATCAGATACATGTCGGCTATAAAACTGGATAAAGTAAACTACACATTTTAGCAAAGTATCCTACTGCTGAAGCACTTACAGGGATGGTTGCAAAAAAAAACAAGTAATAAATCTTACCTAATTATTATCAGAGACCAAAATGATCCCTTTGGAAGTTCATGATGAGTACAATTGAACAACTGCATTATGCCATCGACTGCCAAAACGGATAAACCAAAATCATCGTATCCAAATTCTGTCTTTTCCACAATGCATTGATTTTATTTTACCATCTGTGAAATGGGAGTAACAAACCAAGGGCTCTTAGAGAATTAAATGTTGTAATACCTTTGCAGGCGCTTTCACACAGTGCTTGAGGCACTTGATAAATGGTACCAGCTATTATGTTAGTATTTATTATTCAAAGTTGATAATTAAAAAAATAAAGACCAAAGAACAAAAATACCCTATATCTTTTTTTTTTTTAACATAATGTTTCTGATCATTGGGCCCTGTTTTCTCTGCATGAAAGGTTTTCAATGACTCTCTTCTTTCATTTACTTCTTTATTCATTGTTTTGTAAAGTGATGGGTGGAGATAACTGAAAATATCATCTGGATTTTATTCAAGTATTAGACATTTCTCAAGGCTTTAGCTGTGTTGCAAACATCAGGCCCCAGTGCTTATTTCAGGAATAGAATCCCGTTGCCAGAGAGCGGTGGAATTTAAGGGTGAACTGTCTTGGGCTTTGCAGGCTATGATTGTGTGTATGGCAATTACAGACCCAAGCACGTCTGACAAAGCATTTGATGATTCAAACAAGAACCGCAAATCCCTTGAAAATAAAGACCATGATTGGTCCGTTCTTATTTTTATTGGCATAGAAATGGATATAATATAACACTTTCAGAGCCTCAAACTACTATTTAAACTCCAGGCCTCATTTCAGGCCTGAGGATATGAGTTCATGAATATTGTGAAACTGAAGCTCTCATTTTCAAAAGGAGACTAAAACAAGTTTCAAAGTCTTATAAAATATATGGACCAAAGTTGGAAAATGAAAATGCCACTCTTACGTGTTTTCAGATTTACCTGCAATAGTCTTTGCTTGTCTGTTTTGTCCCGTCAACCTCTCGCATGGCCTCTTCTTCCATCGCGGGCATAGATACAGTATCTCGCTCTTTCTCTCTTGCACATGCTCAATGCATTACAATCCCCTTAAATTCTGACGATCTTTCCTCCCATGCAAAAGAGAAAGGGGCAAATGGCTAGCTCGCAAGTGATTTTTCTAAAAACATAATATACTGTGGTGTCAATTATGAGGTAGGCAAAAAAGAGTAAAAAGAAATCAATAGAAAATTTAAAATACCATTCTTAAGTCCAGAAAGATAACAGAATTTGAACGGTAGGCATCTTTCATGGCAGAAATATAATTTTCTTGCTTTGTCCAACTTTTCTGTATTTTCTAATTTTCCGTGATGTGCGTGTATTACTTTTAAGTAAAAAATTTTAGTATTTTTAAAAGGTATTTTATATTAAATAATGGTGCTTTTTCAGTATAACATGTTTCAAGTTAAATAGTAACTAATAATATTTCACCTTTGTTCTAGCAGATGTCTCACTGGCGTTTATACCTGACTTTTAAGCACATATCAGAATGTCTTCTGCATGTTATCACTTCCAGGGTGTGATGACAATAGGCAGGCATGCTCTGGCTGGCTCGTCATGCCTTCAGCTCTGGGTTAAGGCTTAATTGTAGGAGGTTCATCCCCTTGCCTACTGCCCCAGAGTCTGACTCAGAAGCTGCCCCGTGTGGGTAGAGCTCCTGGGGACTGGGGTCTGTGTTTTGACTTCCCTGGTGGGACTTCCAACATAGGCTGCCTACAAGTATTTTTTTTCTGATTTTTAATAACACTTTTATTTTTTCTGATTATAAAAGGAATACATGGTCCTTCCAGAAAATGTTAGTTAAATATAAAGAAGAAAATAAGATACCCACAATACTATAATATTTCCTCTCCCTAGAAATAATGTCCGTCGCACACTTAAGGATTCCCTTCCTCTCTGGGTGTGTATATGTCTGGGGAACATTTTAAGCAGTGAGACTGCATTGTGTACATGTGCGTGTATGTGCACGTGTATGATATGTGCGTCATAAGAGCTGTTTGTTTATAACAATTTTTGTGCCACATTGTAACACTGCTGCTGCTGCTGCTAAGTCGCTTCAGTCATGTCCGACTCTGTGCGACCCCACAGGTGGCAGCCCATTGGGCTCCCCCATCCCTGGGATTCTCCAGGCAAGAACACTGGAGTGGGTTGCCATTTCCTTCTCCAATGCATGAAAGTGAAAAGTGAAAGTGAAGTCGCTCAGTCGTGTCTGACTCAGCGACCCCATGGACTGCAGCCTACCAGGCTCCTCTGTCCATGGGAGTTTCCAGGCAAGAGTACTGGAGTGGGATGCCATTGCCTTCTCCGGCATTGTAACACAGGTATCATAATTTATTTAACCAGTCCTCTTTCCTGGGCATTCAGATCTCCCAGTTCTTTGATTTTGGTTAGTGTAAGTTATGCTGTGCCAAACAGTCATAATTCCCATTTCCATCTTTGGCAGTATTTCCTTAATATAGATTGCTTGAATTGAAATAAATGAGTCAAAGAACACTGGCACTTAAAAAATCATTTATAGTCAAAGAAATGCAAAGTAAAACAGTAATGAGAGGCAAGTGTGCTTGGATCAAATTGGAAAAACTAAAACTGTTTCTCACAAGCTTACAAACATTGGGAATTATTTTTCTTCTTCACCTTTGACATATTGATACCCAGTCCTTTAATATCATTTTAATTTGCATTTCTTTGATTATTAGTGAGATGAAACTCTTTTTCATGTTGATTAGACGTTTGTTTTTTACTCTTCTGTATTATCCTTTCATGCCCCGTGTCCATTTTTCTACTGATTTTTTTTTTCCTCATCAATTCATAAAAGACCCATCTCTATTAAGGATATTAGACCTTTGCCACTTCTGTTAAAAATATCTCCTCAATGTTATTTGCCTTTTATTTTTTAATGAATTCTTCTGACGTGGAGCCATTTAAGTCTTATGTAGTCCATCTACTGATGTCTTTCACTACAATTTCTTCCCTTTATTATCCTTAGAAGTGCTTTCTCTTTCAGAGATCAGATACTCACTTTCAGCATCTTCGAATTGGTTTGTTTTTAATATAAAATCAAGTGTGAGTTGCGGCAAAGGACTAGTTGAGTTCTGTGAATTTTATCAGGTAGCTAGGGCCTTGAGATGCTCTTTTTACCCTTTGCATCATGAGAAAAAGCTGAGCATTTGCTTTTGAAATGTGCAAGCGGTTCTGGGGATGCAGACCAAGGATGAGCAGCGAGAAGGGATCTGAGGAAAAACCAGAGAATGAGAATTCTCAGTAAGTAGATATCGGTGTTCCTCCTGTCGTGTACCAAATGTGGTTTTAAATGATAGTTGCTGGGAAGTTGTTTGGCAGCAGGGCCTCCGTAAATGCTGGTCCTAAGAAGTGAGTCAGAGAGAATCTTGCTGTGCGTCTAGAAAAATATATGCTCGTTGGCCAAGGCCCTGCCACTGGAGGAATACGGCTGTGGTCTCAGGTGGCAGGTATAAAACTAAATGATTCTGAATTAATCTTTGCTCTGGGTCACATCGGACCAGCTCAACTGTCCCCTCTTGTTCTGAGACTATGGTTGTTAGCTGGGAGCTCTAGAGCCAGGGTTTTCTGCATAGTGGAGGAAGTCCAGGGCCCCAGGAGGGATTGGGTGCTGGTGGTAGAAAGATCATGGGTTTCAGGTTCTGCAGACCATCAGACTCTGCTCCACCAGTTCCCAGCAGTGTGACTTAGAGCTTTACCTTCCTTGTCTATAAAATGGGGATAATAAGACTTTACTAATGATATTAGTAATCTATATAATCAGCTTGCAAGGTTATTATGAATAATACAGAACTTCATGCATGCTAAACACTCATCCTTTGGAAGCTTTGAAAGTGAGTTGACTTGCAGTGTTTGTCTTTTGGGGCCCATGTTATAAAGCAGAGGGTCACCAACAGGCTACCCGTCTACCCAACAGGCTTCTCAGGGGCCACCAAGCTACAAGGACCTAATCTCCACCATCTAAAAATTAGGACACATGGCCGAGAAAGGATTTGTATGAACTTATATGCGTGAAAAACTTCACAATGTTATAAAAGTAGAGTCACATCCCATTATACATTGACTAAATTGCCATTAATTGAAAAAGTAAAATTGTACCAGGTGGAGGAGAGCCACAAATTTAGTTACTTTTAAGGGACTATGAAAATGACAAAGCAGGAGAAAAAGAGTCAAATCCTCTGGTTTAGAATATTCCACAATTCTTCCAAGTCATGCAGATGCCACCTCTGGTTTCTTTATACATGGGTTTCTAAATAGCAAAATGGGTCACGAAGGACCTGTGCAGTGGAGAGATCTTTCTTCAGCTGATGCATTAGACCAGGGCCATAGAAATTTTCAACCCAAATAAAAGGGGAAAAAAGGCATTATTTGAAGAGGAAAAAAATGGGTATTCCTTAGAACATTGAAAATATGTGTCATATTGTCATGTCATTTGCAGCTTTAGAAGCCTTTTGTTGGTTTGAAACTAGAATAATGTATTATGTAGAGATTTATTAATAAAATAATTATTTGGGCATTCTGAGTTTAAAGGGACCATCCATTCAGGTAGTACTTACACATTTAGTAATTTAATTCAGAAAAAAATTACAGTGTGGTCACCCATGGAGCCGCTGAATTTGAAGGGAGCTCTGAGCTCCCTGTTTGTATCCTGTTTAGAAGCAGCCGGTAGAAACCTGAACCCATCAGAAAACATCAGTATTAGCACAAGAACAAAACACCTGGATTTCCTGGATTTTGTGTCCTTACATACCGTAAGCAGATTCCGAACGTATGTATTTTCACAAATGGTGAACTGTGTAAAGAACTCTTTTCTGGAGACAGCTTTTGCCACTTGGAACCTGGTCCAATCACCCTCACTCCAAAAAAATGCCTTTCTTCTGACACAGTTGCAAATTACACTTCTGCCAACCCACCACACCCTTATCAGAAAATCTAGCGTATAGAAATGCTTCTATGCTGGAAGCCGGTGTCTCCATTTTTGCTGAGGGGGGAATGAAGAATGAATGAAGAGAAATATAGTGGAGCAGCCAGCTTGCATACAGGAGGAAACAGTTTGCTGTAGCACACCCAGATTGAGTAATAGCAGCCCTCAGAGTTAGCCATAAATAACTTTGCAAGCCTGCGGGGCCTTGGTTCCCTGATTATTGAGAATTTGCCACAAAATGGCCTGTTAGTAGGAATTTAATTTACATAGGTTATGGAAATAAGCTGAAATAGCGAAACATGGCTTCAGAATTCTGAATTTAGAATACTTAAACTGTGAGTCAACCAATGGCAGACACAGCTTGGCATCAGAAGTCTCGAAATCTAGTCTCAGCTCTGCTGCGAAATAGATAGTTGGATGATCTTCCCCTACGGTTCCACTCTTAGTCAATTTCATCAATGAAATATGAAAATAATAATCATAAAAATACTGACATTACAGCATTGTTGTATGACCACTGAAATTGAGTAGACACAGGTGCCTTGTCCACTGCCCACATGAAACAGACTCTGGTGTTGGTGGTGTTGGTATAGAAATAGGGGGGCCACAGGTACAGTGCTAAGGGTCCTGGCTATAGAACCAGGCTACCTGACTGTTGCTCTTGACTCCACCCCCTGCTTTAGCTCCAGTTTCCTGGCTCTTGGCCTCAGTGTTCTCATCTGTACTATGGAGTCATCAACAATGCAAATTTCACCTCACTGAGATAATGTGTACAGAAGGTAACGTGTATATATGAATGCCTCCAAAGGGACGGTGTCTGTATTTTCTCTTCATGGCATCCTCAGAGATTAACACAGTGGCTGGCACAATGTAAATGCAAATAATTACTTGTGGAATGAAAAGAAAATATGATTCTCATGTTTCATATTGTCTCAGAGCTCAGAGTAGGGTCAGGTAATATATATTTTTTTCTGACTATAAATGCCTTTCCAATTCCAGGGTTAGGCAAGTCACAGCTTGTTTTGCTTTATCTCTAAAAGAACGTGTAGCTTTTGCTGCCATTTCTGTTCCACTCTGATTTGGAAATGTCATCAGAAAGGGGAGAAAGCACTGTTCCATGCCAGCCTCAGGATTTGCCTAGAGACATTGGGCTACTTGGTAGCAGAGATAGAATTGGAACTCAGGTCAGGCTAACCCAGAGCTCTCCACTTTTCTGTCTGTGTGGGTATACTTAACAACTTGAAGAGCAGCTGTTATCCAGAAGAAGCCCACTTGGAGGTAGGTGTTAGAAACTTCTGCCTTCATTTATCAGGGTTGTGCCCACTGGAGATGGGAAAGGACATGGCTTTAGGATTTCAACACTTCACAGCTTATACCAGATGCATAGGAATTACAACATACCATTCTGCATGGTTGTAGGTAAAAAGCTCTCTGGGACCCACCTTGGGAAATTACTTCAGGGGAAAGTCACATTGTCTTAAGCATCTGAATCATTCTTCTACAATAATTTCCTCATCAGAAAAATTTTATTGGGAGGAGAAAATTACCAGGAAAGAGTCACAGAGCTGTAGATGTTAGAAGAACAGATTACATAAAAAGATTTCCCCTTCAATTCATGGACCTGCATCCTCCTGTCTTTCTAAGATCTGTGAGTGTTGGAATAACCTATCGGACCGATCTACACTCAGCGTGATACTTGTAAAGATGTCTGAAAAGGAAATCATGAAATCACCAAACCTTCTAGAGCAGGGAATCCCAATCCCCACACCGTGGACCGGCCAGTTCGGAACCTGGTCTCACAGCAGGAGATGGACAATGGGCAACTGAGCCAAGCTTCATCTGTATTTACAGCCACTCCCCATCATTCCCATTACTGCCTGCGCTCTGCATCCTGTGACCAGTGGCAGTAAGACTTCCATAGGAGCGTGAGCTCTACTGTGAATGGTGCATGCAAGGAATCTGCGTTTTGAACTTTTTATGAGAATCTAATGCCTCATGATCTGAGGTGGAGCTGAGGCAGTGATGCTAGCACTGAGGAATGGATGAAAATGTGGATTATCATTAACACGAGCAGAGAAAGCAATGGCAACCCACTCCAGTGTTCTTGCCTGGAGAATCCCATGGATGAAGGAGCCTGGTAGGCTGCAGTCCATGGGGTCACGAAAAGTCAGACATGACAGCGACTTCACTTTCACTTTTCACTTTCATGCATTGGAGAAGGCAATGGCAACCTACTCCAGTGTTCTTGCCTGGAGAATTCCAGGGATGGCGGAGCCTGGTGGGCTGCTGTCTATGGGGTCGCACAAAGTCGGACATGACTGAAGCGGCTTGGCAGCAGCAGCAGCATTAACACAAGAGGTTTGACTGCACAGAGACCATAATAAGTCAATTGCTTGCAGATTCATGTCCAAATCCTATCAGTGAGTGGCAAGTAATGGTGAGCTGTATAATTATTTCTATTATAAATCACAATGTAATAACAGATATAAAGTGCACAATAAATGTAATGTACTTGAATCATCCTGAAACCGTCTCCCCCCAACCCCTGGTCCATGCAAAAATTGACTTCCACAGAACTGGTCCCTGGTGCCAAAAAGGTTGGAGACGCTGTTCTAAAACCCTACTTCCAAGATCTTGGCAAATGGATCCCATCTTTTCCCTCTTACCCCCAGCCTTAGACATCTTTGCTGATTTGACTAGCAAAGTCAAAACAGTTCTTTTCTTTAAACAGTTCTGCCAGCTTCCACAAGAAAGTCTGACTGCTTGGAAGGTTTCTATTTGGCCATTGGCATGGTTTTCACCTACAGGAGAAAAAAAATAAGGTTTGTTTCCTGTCGTGAATGAGTTTGCATTTAAAAATGTGCTGTATGCAACTATAACATCATTGCATTTCACCTAATTAATGGTTTGAGAGTCCCTTGGACAGCAGGGAGATCCAACCAGTCCATCCTAAAGGAAATCAGTCCTGAATATTCATTGGAAAGACTGATGCTGAAGCTGAAACTCCAATATGTTGGCCACCTGATGTGAAGTACTGACTCACTGGAAAAGACCCTGATGCTGGGAAAGATTGAAGGCAGGAGGAGAAGGGGATGACAGAGGATGAGATGGTTGGATGGCATCACTGACTCAATGGACATGAGTTTGAGTACACTCCAGGAGTTGGTGATGGATAGGGAGGCCTGGTGTGCTGCAGTCCATGGGGTTGCAAAGAGTCGGTCATGACTGAGCGACTGAACTGAACTGATGAATTAATGGCTGAATAAACCAACTGAATTAATGGCTATCATGGGTGAAGTACAGCACTGTGCTTAGAGTTCTGCACACAGAGTAATTGCTCCAGGTGTATGTACAGGATGTTACTGATATAGTAATGGGAGCTTTGATGATAACAGATTTTAAAGCCTTTTTAACAATATCATGGGCATGTCTTAAAAAAAAAGCAGTGTGAAATGAGATTTTTAAATTTCTACTTTATGAGTATAAACTAAACCTGAGCAGTAACGCTTGCCCATAGTAGATAGAGTGTTCATCCTACTGTCTGGCCTTCTCTAGATTTATTCATTTGTTTCAAGATATATTTTTTAAGCCTGTCCTGGGCATTAGGCAGACAAGGTTCCAGAATTGCAGGAAAGACTAATGTTCGACAAGTCACCACTGGTAATAGTGAGTGTTGCTTTATTTTTTTTTTTTTTTAAGAAAAGAGTCATGCGTAAGAATCAGGTTTGAATATTCTCTTTTGGAACCTGTCACAGCTATCACTCTCTGAGCATGTGTTTCTTCTTTGCCTAGAATGTTCTGCCCACCTTCCCAGCAAAGGGAATCTTCCAGGCAAGTATCATATTAGTTCATGTGTTCCCTGGCCTCTGAAGGCAGACTTAGGGCTTTTTTTGTACTGTGTTCCCAGAACATGGTCCAAGTGCTTCATCAAGTGGCTACCTGTGCTCTGGCCCTGAAGTCAGAGTCTTTGGGTTTCAATCATAGCCCCACCACTTGTTAGTTACATGGACTTAAATGATGAACAATTATGTAGCCGCTCGCCTCACTCTTACCATCCTTAAAATGAAAACTTAAAATGGCATATAACTATTGGGATTGTTGGGAGGATTAAATGAATTACTCAAATAAAAAGCACATAAAAGAATGCCTGGCAGATAATAACTGCTTTTTCAGTGTTGGGTGGTGCTGCCACAGCACTAATGAATACTTTATGTTGAGATTGGGTTTAATCTGTCTGCCTCCTTAGACCATACATTCTTAGGTATCAGGGTCCTTGATTAATTTGTCCCTCTGTTCTCGCTCTTAGCACAGCGTTTGGCACCCAGGAGGGCCACAAGCAGAGCCTGCTAAATGAATGGAAGAGTGAGGAGTCCCCACAAACAGGATGCTCAGGGCCCAGGTCAGAGGAATTTAGGTCAACGTCATTCTAGGAACTTGGCTTATGCTGCCTGCTATGATTTTGTTCCATTTCTTGGTGAAGAACCAGTAAGGAAGGAAAAGTAACTAGATCTTTTGGACCAACCCTTGGTGTGCTCCTTGCCTCCTTTATTTCATTGCAGACTCCCCTCTGGTTCCTTGGACACCGTGGAAAATTACTAGCATTTTTTTAGATTCAGCCATCACGTTCTTTGAAAGAGAAAACAACATCTTGTCTATTTTTTTTAATTACGCCAAGCCGCGTGTGTGAGAGTGCTGCAACACCATGCAATTTTATTTTGTCAAGTGCCTTTCATCGCAAGCTGCATCCCTGACATTCCAGTTAAACAATGACTGATACAGCATAAGGTGTTTGGGGCAGTAGGGAGGAGGGGAGTGAAGGGACCGAAACAAAGGAGAAAGTCTGTGAGCACAGGGACCTCTAGACAGATTTTCAGGGGCCTCCAAGTCTTCCTCTGGCGGTGATTGTTCAGTAACGTTTCAGGCAGAATAACTGGAATGGGGACGTGGTTTAGCAAATGGCTTAAACAATGGCTTTGATTTCATGGTGATGACACACTTACACTGTCTCGTTGTGCTGCTCTGGAGCTCTTTATACGCCAGGCAGGGCTTCCTGTTTAGCAAGGCGTGTCTCTGCAGACAAAATGCTATCCCTCTCTGTAGTGTCAGTGGAGAATCAGAGCGGCCACGAGCACTTCAGACGGCCCCCGCAGTGTCCACCCGTGTCCCAGAGTCAGGGAACACGAGGCCTGACATTGCAGTACGGAGAAGTGCATTTCTTCATCCCCGGTTGGTCAGGCATTACTGTATGCACTTCATACACTTCATTTCAGGGAACAAGGCCCATAGGGCCAGTACACCCAGGACCTATTTTCTTCCAGCCTGAGCGCTAATAATGTTCACATTGTTAAAAGATTGTTTAAAAAAAGAACAACAACAATAAGTACAAGACAATATGCAGCAGATATCATATGTGGCCTACCAAGCTTAACATAATCACTTTCCAGTCCTTTATAGAAAAATATGCTGATTCCAGCTTCATCTTATTAATTCAGTCAATAAAATGATGTGAGCATTTATTGTCCCCATTCTGTAATTTGGATCCTGCATCTTAAAAAGGATAAGTACTCATCTGATATTACCCAGTTAGTCAGTATAACTACTACCCAGGGATCACAAACTCAGCTATCTCCAGGACTCGGGCAGATAATATGAATGAATACATGGGCCCAGGAGGCGCTGTGACAATACAGAGGTGACATGGCCTTTCCAAAGGACAGCTGCAGTGCAGTTCAGGCCAATGGTGACTCACCAAGAACAGGGACCCATGTCACTAATTTTCTGATCTTTCATGGAAAGCCAGGAAGCCAGATTTTTATGTAAAACCTCCTAATTTCCAAAGGCTGGCCAACCGGACTCAAAGTTTATTTAATGTTACATGGTTCATACAAAACAGGCTTGTGGGCTGAATGTAGCCCAAGAGCCTACAGTTTGAAAGCAGTGCATATTATTATGAGTTCATTTGTTCCAACCCCTTCACTTAACAGTGAGAAAACTGAAAATTGGAAAGGAAGAGTGAAATGACTAAGATCACAGCCCTATTAAGTGGCAAAACCCAAATCATTTGATTTTATTATATGAGCTCTCTCTCCTGAGCACTGCTCTGATTTCTAATTGGTACCGCAGATAGTTCGGAAGTAGGAATGATTTCTTATAGACTTATCTAAACCACCAAGGACTGATGCTGAAGCTGAAGCTCTAATACTTTGGCCACCTGATATGAAGAGTCAATTCATAGGAAAAGACCTTGATGCTGAGGAAGACTGAGGGCAGGAGGAGAAGGGAGTGACAGAGGATGATATACTTGGATGGCATCACTAACTCAGTGGACATGAGTTTGAGCAAACTCCGGGAAATGGTGAAGAGCAGGGAAGCCTGGCATGCTGCAGTTCACGGGGTCTCAGAGTCAGATACAGCTTAGCAACTGAACAATGACAAAAAATCACCAAGTGCTACAAGGAGATAACAGAAGTTCAGACAGACCTGAAGGGTACAGCTTAAAGATCATCTGGAGCCTCTTCCTCATAATTTTATGGTTTTGGAAAATAATCAGAGAGGGTTTCTGAAAAACCCAAAGTCACACAGCTAAGAATGGAGATGGGTCTCTGACCTCAGATCCTAGACTTACTTCAGTGCTTTTGCTTGACCCTCTGATGTACTTGAATTTTTCAGATGTCTCTCCAAAATCTCCTTTATTATGCCTGTGTGACACATGAGCATGGTTCTAGCTGAGCCTATGTTGAAATTCACACACAGCTAGGTTGTCGTTGGTCAGTTGCTCAGTCGTGTCTGACTCTTTGTGACCCATAGACTGCAGCCCACCAGGTTTCCCTGTCCTTCACCATCTCCTGGAGCTTGCTCAAACCCATGTCCATTGAGCTGGTGATGCCATCCAACCATCTCATCCTCTGTCATCCCCTTGTCCTCCCACCGTCAATCTTTCCTACCATCAGGGTCTTTCTTAATGAGTTGGCTCTTCACATCAGGTGGCCAAAGTATTGGAGTTTCAGCTTCAGCATCAGTTCACTTCAGTTCAGTTCAGTCGCTCAGTCATGTCCGACTCTTTGCAACCCCATGAATCGCAGCACGACAGGCCTCCCTGTCCATCACCATCTCCCGGAGTTTACCCAAACTCATGTCCATTGAGTCAGTGATGCCATCCAGCCATCTCATCCTCTGTCTTCCCCTTCTTCTCCTGCCCCCAATCCCTCCCAGCATCAGAGTCTTTTCCAATGAGTCAACTCTTCGCATGAGGTGGTCAAAGTACTGGAGTTTCAGCTTTAGCATCAGTCCTTCCAAAGAACACCCAGGACTGATCTCCTTCAGAATGGACTGATTGGATTTCCTTGCAGTCCAAGGGACTCTCAAGAGTCTTCTCCAACACCACAGTTCAAATGCATCAATTCTTTGGCGCTCAGCTTTCTTCACGGTCCAACTCTCACATCCATACATGACCACTGGGAAAACCATAGCCTTGACTAGATGGACCTTTGTTGGCAAAATAATGTCTCTGCTTTTCAATATGGTATCGAGGGTGGTCATAATTTTCCTTCCAAGGAGTAAGTGTCAGTCCTTCCAATAAATATTCACCATTGATTTCCTTGAGGATTGACTGGTTGGATCTTCTTACAGTCCAAGGGACTCTCAAGAGTCTTTTCCAACACCATAGTTCAAAACCATCAATTCTTTGGTGCTCAGCCTTCTTTATGGTTCAACTCTCACATCCATACATGACTACTGGAAAAGCCATAGCTTTGACTAGATGGATCTTTGTTGGCAAAGTAATGTCTCTGCTTTTTAATATGCTGTCTTGGTTGGTCTAGCTTTTCTTTCAAGAAACAAGCATCTTTTAATTTCATGGCTGCAGTCACCATCCACAGTTATTTTGGAGCTCAAGAAAATGAAGTCTGTCACTGTTTCCCCATCTATTTGCCATGAAGTGATGGAACCAGATACCATGATCTTCGCTTTCTGAATGTTGAGTTTTAAACCAGCTTTTTCACTCTCCTCTCTCACTGTCATCAAGAGGCTCTTTAGTTCCTCTTCGTTTTCTGCCATTAGGGTGGTGTCATCTGCATATCTCAGATTATTGATATTTCCCCCCACAATCTTGATTCCAGCTTGTGCTTCATCCAGCCTGGTATTTCATATCAGGTACTCTGCATACAAGTTAAATAAGCAGGGTGACAATATACAACCTTGTGCATAACAGTCTGAAAAGGCACAGCTTAGTACATCTAGCAAATTAAATGGATGTTGGTAGCTGGCCTGAGTTGACTTGCTTGCAGGCTGGTGAATTCTAGGTGAGCTAGGAGTAGAGACTAATGATGGGAAAGGGGATATAGGAGGACAGAAGTTTTATTTCCCCAGGCCAGTGAGCCTACAGGTGGCAGCTGACGGAGCTATTTTCATAAAGAACCTGTGAGATCCAGTTCCGTTACCTGGGGTCCATGTGACTTTGACTGGGAGATGGGCTTCTCCCTGTTTCTGCAAGAAACATGTCACAACTCTGCTGAGGGCTTATAGGAAGGCATGAGGCCTTTCCATACCTTGAGGATCCTGAGTTTCAGAATGCCTGGAACTAGAACTGCAGGTGGAATGCTCAAAGAAGGCACTAAATGCAGTGGTAACAGTGAGAAGGTACCCTTGGGCTTCATAGGTGGTGGGAAGAAGAGAGTATCTTGCAACCACAGCTGCAGAGAGGGCTGTGAGTGCCTATGAGACACACTGGAATGCCCGGAAAATGTGTATGGTGGGAGATGTGAATGCCTGCTGGTCCTACTCAGGTAGGAAAATGGAAGGAGGACAATGAAAGTTGTACCATTACTGTTCATGAAAAAAAAAAAAATGCAAAAGTGAATGCGTTAGTCTCTCAGTTGTGTCCAACTCTTTGTGACCCCATGGACCATAGCCTGCCAGGCTCCTCTGCCCATGAAATTCTCCAGGCAGGAATATTGGAGTGGGTAGCCATTCCCTTCTCCAAGGGATTTCTCCAACCCAGGGATCGAGCCCAGGACTCCAGCATTGCAGGCAGATTCTTTACCATCTGAACCACCAGGGATACGGTACCATTACTATTCACATGGGCTCCTTTGTACCCTGAGAAGTTAGGTTCCATATGACACGGCTGCCACAGAGAGATCTCAGACTGGAACCTAGTCAAAGTGCAGTCCCAGGACTAGCAGTTTCAGGGTCACCTGGGGCCTTCGTAGAAAAGCAGAATCTCAGCCCTGTGCCAAGCCGACTGAACTTGAATCTGCAGAGTAACCAGAGCCCTGGGTGATCTGTGAGTACATTAAAGTTTGAGAAGCTCTGGCCATGGTATCAACAGCTCCAGACAAATTGCAGATTCTAACCTAAAAACTGTCCGTTTTTGTTTTGTGATATTGACCAACTTCTCCACTCCTCTCCTTGCTCATTTTTAAAATGAAGATAATAATGATATCGATTCATAGGGTTATTGCGTTATTTAATTGAGATATTGTGTAAAGCTTGTGATTGATGCCTATATATTCTTAGTAAATAATGATTATCATCATGACTATGATTACTTTTGATGATCCAGAACTTGTCACCAAAGCATTTGTAGGCGAGGCTTCTCTGGTTCCCTGTGCATTATCTTCTCCCTAGTAACCCAGTGAGCTTTCTTCCCACTTCAACACAGCCTACCAGTAATTTTAATATTAAAAATGTAGCTGGTCTTATTGATATTCTTCAGAGGACTAGGGACTAAAAATACAAGCCAGATAGTTACCCTCACTACAACCAGTAAGGTTATCTGCTCTTGAAAGGTGAGGACATTCGGGGTCCCAGGTTCAGCCAGGGCCCTGGAAACAGTAAAGAGTAGAGACAGAGCTCCTCCCCAGGAAGGAGCTCAAGGCCAGGAAGTGGTTGCAAACCCCTTGAAGTGCTGGCCTTAGGGCTGTGGACTTCTGTTGCACATGGAGGGCTTACCAAACACGTTCCTTTTTTTTTTTTTAATTGGAGAATAATTTACAATATTATGATGTATTTTACCATACATCAACATGAATCAGCCACAGGTACACACATGTCCCTCAAGTCCTGAACCGTCCCCCCCACCTGCCTCCCCACCTTATCCCTCTGGGTTATCCCAGAGCACCGGCTTTGGGTGCCCTGCTTCATGCATCAAACTTCCCTTGGTCATCGATTTTACATAAGGTAGTATACACATTTCAATGTTATTCTCTCANCACACATGTCCCCCAAGTCCTGAACCGTCCCCCCCACCTGCCTCCCCACCTTATCCCTCTGGGTTATCCCAGAGCACCGGCTTTGGGTGCCCTGCTTCATGCATCAAACTTCCCTTGGTCATCGATTTTACATAAGGTAGTATACACATTTCAATGTTATTCTCTCAAATCATCCCAGCCTCTCTTTTTCCTGCTGAGTCCAAAAGTCTGTTCTTTACATCAGCATCTCCTTTGCTGCCTTGCATGTAGGGTCATTGGTACCATCTTTCTAAATTCCATATATATGTGTTAATGTGAAATATTTGTCTTTCTTTTTCTGACTTACTTCACTCTGGACAATAGGCTCTAGGTTCATCCTCATTAGGACTGACTCAAATGTGTTCCTTTTTATAACTAAGTAATATTCCATTGTGTATATGTACCACAACTTCCTTATCCATTCATCTGTGGATGGACATCTAGGTTGCTTCCATGTCCTAACTATTATATATAATGCTGCAGTGAACACCGAGGTACATGTGTCTCTTTCAGTTCTGGTTTCCTCGGGGTGTATGCACAGCAGTGGGATTGCTGGGTCATCACCATACACTTTCATCCCCACTCCCTTCTCAACATCTACTAAAGTGAGAGAGAAACGAATAAAAGGGAAAAAAAAATTGGAAAGGAGAGAATAGCATTTTGATCAGTCAAGCAGATGGGGAAGAAATAATTAACTTAGGCAAACCTGTGAAAGTAAAACCTAAATGACCAGTGGCAAAAGCTCAGAATCTGTCTCATTTTCACTGTTGAGCCCCAGGAAGGCTCAGAAATTAGAAGCTCAGGCAGTTCCAAAAGTGAGGGGTCTGGGAAGGGTTGAGAACCGGAAGATTGGTTGAATGTGTTAAGAGTCCCTCCCTCCCTGCCCTGCTCTCCTGGGTGACTGTCCCCACCTCCAGCAGGTAGAGGAATGGAGATCTATTGTCTGGAATGAATGAGCCCAAAATACTCTGGATGTTTGGAAAGCAGCATCGCTGAAGATATATAGTCTGCGCCGGAAATAGAAACAAGAGGAGTAAATGAACTCTGTATAGAAATGTTGACACTGCCTTCCAGTCCTTCCTGCATTAAGCTTCTAGAAAATCTTAGCAGCCAGTCTGGTTGACCCTCTTGTTGACACTGGCCCCCAGGAAGAGACTGGAGAATTCCTTTCTTGTGCAACTGAGTAGCCCCTGAGAAAAGACTTACAGATACTGTTTGGGAATCACCAGTAAAATAACCTAGCTAGATCATCCTATAGGGAAGTCCACCAGGCAACACATCTGGCTCTGAAATTTCCAGTTAGTTTTTCGTTGATTGGGTATGGCTAACCCTAGATCACCAGTATCTGATGAGCAAAGCCCTAAACACAGAAGCAAAATAACAATTTTTTAAAACCCTAAAGAGCACAAAGACAGTGGTAGAAAATTTCATAAAATGCATCATTAATATCCTTAGAGAAATAAAGATATTATGTAGATGAAACAATAACTGGAGGCTTTTTAAAGA